>JBBPCX010000006.1:9401623-9411782 GCA_037974365.1 Hydrocynus forskahlii
ACTGACCAAACCAGCACAGTGAACAACCTAGCACAGTGACCAATCCAGCACAGTGACCAACCCAGCACAATGACCAAACCAGCACAGTGACCAATCCAGCACAGTGACCAACCCAGCACACTGACCAAACCAGCACAATGACCAACCCAGCACAATGACCAACCCAGCACAATGACCAACCCAGCACAGTGACCAACCCAGCACAATGACCAATCCAGCACAATGACCAATCCAGCACAATGACCAAACCAGCACAGTGAGCAACCATACAGTGACCAGCCTGGCACAGTGACCAACCCGGCATAATTACCATTGCAGCGCAGTGACTAACCTGGCACAGTGACCAAACTAGCACAGTAACCAACCGGGTACAAAGACCAACCCAGCACAGTGACCAACCGCACAGTGACCAATGCGGCATAGTGACCAACTCAATTACCACAGGTACCAACATGGCACAGTGACCTACATGACACAATGACCAAACCAGGACAGTGACCAATCCGGCACAGTGAGCAACCCCGCACAGTGACCAAACCAGCACAGCAACCAACTCAACATAATGACCAACCTGGCATAGGGACCAGCCCAGCACTGTGAGCAACCCAGCACAATGACCAAACCAGCACAGCAACCAATCCAGCACAGTGACCAACACGGCATAGTGACCAACCACACAGTGCGGCATAGTAACCAACTCAGTGCAGTGACCAGTGAACAAACCAGCACAGTGACCAACCTGGCACAGAGACCAACCCTGCACGGTGACCTACCCAGTACAGCAACCAACCTGGCAGAGAGACCAACCCTGCACAGTGACCTACCCAGTACAGCAACCAACCTGGCACAGAGACCAACCCTGCACAGTGACCTACCCAGCACAGTGACCAACCCGGCACAGTGACCTACCCAGCACATGACCAACCTGGCACAGAGACCAACCCTGCACAATGACCAAACCAACACAGTGACCAAACCAGCCCAGTGACCAACAACATAGTGACCAACCTGGCACAGTGACCAACCCTGCACAATGACCAACAACACAGTGACCAACTTGGCACAGTGATCAACCACATAGTGGCCAACCTAGCACAGTGGCCAGCTCAGCACAGTGACCAACCACACAGTGACCAATCTGGCACAAAGGCCAACCAAGCACAGTGACCAAGCACATCGTGACTAACTGGCACAGTGGCCACTGCAGCCACTGTCCAAAACCTCTCTACTGTCTCCAGTATCATAGAATTGAAAATGTCAGTTTTGTTCATAGAAACCACCAAATCTGCCAAAACACGTTATATTTCTATAAAGATGCAGTGGCAATTGACTTTTGTTCATTGTCAGTTACTTTAGATTTAGCCTTAACTGTGTACTGTTACAGTCAATGCTAACACCGCTGAGAACTGGAACAGAGCAAAAATGTATAACATACAGATGGGATCCAAACGTCTCAAAGGTTGAGAAACGGTGCTCATGAATGCAACACACAATCGAACTTACCAGTGTTGACCAGCAGAGGGCGCAGTTAACATACTGTTGTAAGACTGTTGGCCTGTGAGCAACAGGTGATCAATTCACTCCAATTAGGTTTCAGTGCTCCTTAAATTATGTTTGGAGTTCGGGTCAATATGGCTTTGAGGTGAAGGATATTTACAATTCACTGTAAATCATTTACTCCGGTTGACACATGGAGTAGTTTTTAAACTACTACCAATTAAAAAAAACAAACAAACAAAAAAAAAACTCTTCCTAACTCTTTCCACCTTCCTTGACAGATGTTGCTTAAGTATTCTTGACAGGTATTACTTAGGTGTACTGAGCGTGTAGTATCGTGGTTGAATTGTGGATGATTGACTTAAGTTTAGCTTACATAGCCTAAGATACAGACGTGGATTACTTGAGCACTGATGTACGTCGCTCTGGATAAGAGCGTCAGCTAAATGCCGTAACTGTAAATGTAAATGTAAATCAGTTTGACTGCTTTTATCCAACTCAAATACTTTGAATATGTAAAAATTATGTAAAATAAATGGGTCAGATGAACAAATGCAGTGTTTTACATCAAACCTCCACACACTTAAAATCAACATATATCCTATTCCACTTTTCAAAGTGTAGCACAGGTCTATTACATGAGACAGCTGAAAGACTGGGGTTTGATTTGCTGCCCTGGCGAGCACACCTCATCACAGTCACTGGGTGGCTACTTGACTCACAATTGACTTGCCAGTTACACTGAGTGATCAGACACCTGAATGAAAGAAAATCTTTTACCTACAAATATGAAATTGTCCTGTATGTCAGACTGACTAAAAACACTTGTTGGGTTTTAATGAGAAACTATGCCCATTTTGAACATATTCCAGACACCTTTCCTTTCCTTTGTCTGCGAGGACTGAGAGTTGCTGACTCCTCAGACATAACCTTCTGAACTTTGGGCTGTATCTTATAAAGGTCTGTCCATCTGTAAACCTCTGCAAGTTAGAGCAGGCCCTGGAACAGCTATGATGTTTAAGCAGCACATCATTGGACATTTAACATGATTTGTTCACTTGCTCCCTTTCCAGGAAAAGATTAAGGACAGGCTTGGACCAAATCATGCTAATATGGATATTGCACTTAAAACTACTTTTTGGTCTTTGACGAGGACTTGTTTGTAGAAACTTGGAGCCCAAGGTGTACCCTGTCCTTTTTTCAGCAGTGCAGGGATGAGTTCTAAAGCTGTGAATCCTGTAGGAAGGGGCTTGTCCTTAACTGATCCTCATCTTCTATACTTCCCGTTCTCCAGACGCAGAAGCACTGAAATAACCCATTATGACTCTTTCTGTCCCACGAGGCCTCCTTCCTTCAGCCCTAATGTCTCACCGCCTACTTTAGAGAATTCGGATTCTGCCTCATTCTGCTTTGCAGCCAGTTGTCCCCCCTCACCCACCCCCTCAGTTCCAGATAAGTTGGGATAATGTGGTTATTAACACATTGCATGTAAAGCATGGAAAACTCACACTAACCCCATAAATCTGTTTGTTCTGAGCAGCAGGACCCATCTGGTGGACAGTTGTCAAAGAACCGCAGCTTTTCCGTGAGCTGAAATCTCACGGAAACCTATTGTCACCTCATTAAATGTGATGAACAAGAAATATTTTTGTGATATCCGGTGCCATTTGGCCTCTGGACAATCAGTGACTGTCACATTTGATGCCCATCCATTGCTACTACTAACTGCTGTCAGCCCTAAAGCAGCTTCAGAAAAGAAAAATAAAACTTGTGTGACTGGAAAGAAAAGGGAAGGAGAGAGAGAGAGAGACAGACAGACAGACTGCATTTGCCTTAGCACAGGATGTGTTCAGGCCTCAGCATCTCACATGCGGTAGGCCTGCTCCTTCTAGCTCTTTTTTCCACTGGCACACAGATCTTATCCTGTGCTCTTGCCGATCACTTGCAGCTCACAGTTTCCACAAATATCTGAGCCAGAACATTTTCACAAATCCCTTCTAGAGAATTGTGTCTGCAAGGCTGGAATGCAGGACTACTGCAAGATTGCGCAATAATGACAAACTTTCTGCTTTATCTCTCTCTGACTCTGTCTCTCTTTTTCATCCTCTGTCTCTCTCTCTCATTTGCTCACACTCACATTGATCACTGTTCTTTCCCCTTCAGTCCACTCGTCCCTTCCTCCACCTGTTCTACAGTTCTAACAGCTCTGCTTGTCAGTTGTCTGTGGGTTTTACGAGATCATGGCCTTTCTCCTGCTTTATGGGCAGTGGAATGTTACTGACCGTCTGAAAACATGTGGTGGTTGCATAAGAGTCCAGTGATTGCATTTGGAACCTGTATTAATCAATGCAGCTTGCTGATTCAGGAAAATGTAAAAACTCATCTGTCACTGCATTAACTTGGCTGGAATGGGTTCTTAGCATGATGTTTTAAGATCCAGCTTCAAAGTTGTTTTTATACACATAAAAGCATAACCATAAATCAAAGCATTGACCTGTCATGGCTCTTGAATTGCTAAATAGCAATTTGAAAAAAGAGAACATTTTGGTACATGATATGTTTTCAAAGGCTGTTTACTTTTGTTGTCTGTTTCTATTGATCTCTTATAAAGATGCGTGACTGAGCTGGTGTGTTTCTCAGTCCTGGCGGATTTCTTTCTGTGTCACTTTCACACGACTTCCCATCCTCTGTGCTCTGCTCTGGGGACTTTCCTGTCTGTTTCATCTTTTCAGTACCATTTTCACTGCGTTTCAGTAGAACGTGACTTGTTGCAAAGCCCATATTCATTGTGACTGGGAATCATTTAGAGAAAGAGCAGCAGCAAATGGGCTCTGGATGAGGGAAAACCCTAGGCTTCTCATCTGAACAGGAATTAACATACTGCACCATTGTCAACACTGTCCTTGGGAACATTCCTTGTTTAACACGCATACAGACATACAGGCAGGCACTAGAACATTCAACTGGTCTCCCATTCTGTTTAGTCTGCCTTGACCTAGTAACCTGTACTCCTTCATCTGGAATAAAAAAGGGGATTTCTGGACAGTCTAGAGCCTGAGAGGGCCTCACTCTGCAGCATGACTCATCACACCATCCGCAGCAGAGTCTGGCCTTTGGCTTATGTTTTCCACTTAGCAGCAAACTATCCTGATAGGCCTTGGTCATGGATGGCTTTCGTCCAGAACTTGTAATTTGGTTTCCAGGTCATGGCAGTTCATTTATTCACATATGGTCTGTACACGACAATCAAGCCATGAAAGGCTGCTCATTACAGCGTTCCTTACAATGGCTAAGGAATGTACTAATGACCATTGTTATATGATAAAATGCACTGATGTTGGATATTTTTTAATGTATTATTCATCATGACTCAATAGGGACTTCTTCTGCCAAGCAATGTAGTTTGT
Source organism: Hydrocynus forskahlii (assembly GCA_037974365.1). NCBI lineage: Eukaryota > Metazoa > Chordata > Actinopteri > Characiformes > Alestidae > Hydrocynus > Hydrocynus forskahlii. Next base: position 9,406,528 of record JBBPCX010000006.1, read on the forward strand.
AGACTGTGGACTATGGTTGCCAAGCAACAAAACAATCAAAGATTATTCCATAAACAATACCAGTAACGTCCCACATTCAACTGGTGTGTGTGGTCATATTTGTGCATCAGCGTGGTCCTTTAAAAACAAGAATCTCCAAAGTGGTGATCTCTTGAAGAGATGCTTAAAGTAATTCACATCATTTTGGACCATCTCTATTGGTTCAAGCATCATTAAACCAAGAATATGAAAAAATAGAGATAATTATTCTTTAGGCAGTGATGATTTGTAAGTGTGTACAATGACTTTGAATGTGGCTCAGATTCCAGAACCACAGATATCCCTTTAATGATCTACATTACATGTTTATTTTGCTTAGTGGACGACCAGTTCTCTATCTTTCTCCTTGAATACCTAACCTCAGTCTTACCCTTGCAAAGCAGTTATGCATCACTAGGCCTAGCTTGTTGTGGGAAAGCTCCAGGCAGTGGGGCTCCTCTTTCCTTCCCTTGGGCTGATAAGGTTGCTGACTAGAGGAGTAGTAGCAGGAGACTGAAGTGTCCTCTGCACTACCCCAGCATGCTCCAGCTCATGTAATGGCTTTCATGAGACTCCCTTATCTCTACCTGCTTCTCCTTTAGTTATGCAGTCTGGCCTAGAAAACCCTAAAAACCATGAAACAGGACCTAGAAACACCAGGTATCTGATACCTTCATTAGAGTGACATACTACAGTATACAGTACACATAATGGGGGCAATGCATGGATGGTGGGTGAAATTGCAGGAACAACTTAAGCCATTAAGCCTTATGGGCTAGGTCATGCTCAGAAATATATACTTCAGTAATTCACTTTGTAGTATTTACTGAAAAATGTATGATATTTTCAGAGTAAGTCTTGGGTTTAATAGAATAACTGAATCATAGGCCAAATGTTCAATGACATAAACATCATTATTCAGAACTTATTCAGTTCTGTAACTGCTATGAAACTATACCCATAGAGTTTATGTGTTTTAATATTTTGCTATGAACTTTGCTTTCACTTCCATGTGACATTTCTGCTTTATAGTTTGCCATTATATTTGTGGCAATAACTGTCATGTGAAGCATCTATGTTAGGAGTAATGGGGAGTAAGAAGGAAGTTTTTGTATTAGTCATTGTAAATTGTATTCTTTCCCTTCCTTTCACCCAGCTTTTGGCCAAATTTGGAAGCGGTCCCCTCCAACCTATGACATAGATCAGCAGCTTTCGACCCTTTGCAGCCAACCTCATAATACCATATAATACCGTACTGAACAAATACTCATACATCACAATTTCATTACTATGTGTAATACACAATCCACTACCACAAACACACAATGCACAATTTTTGCACCACCACTCACACTTTACAATTTCTTGTCTTATATGATCTGTACATTGCTTGCATATCATATATTTTTTGGATGTTGTATATTGTATGTTGTCTGTTGTATATCATGTATGGTGCTAGAGAGACAACAGGGATCGGAACCAAATTTCTTATTTGTGAATTGCAAACAAATATAACTTCAAGGTAGATGGTTGAACTTCAATTTACAGTATAATCACACAGCATAATGATCACTAAAATATCTAAAAATGTCTGTGTCTGGCTGTTTTATCATGATGGTTAAATTCTGTATGATGAAAAATTGCATGGACTTGGACTGAAAATATAAACAACTAGCTAGCCATTTTAATACTGCTGGTGTCAGTAAGCTTCATAGCAATATTTACTAATATTCAAAATTGTTTGTTTGAGTGTCTATACGTTTTGATAAAGTTTTGTGATGAAAGATATTTATACAACCCAATAGCAGTCCTCTAGCAGTACCGTCACAGCCCACTGGCGTGCTGTTAAAACCAGGTTAAAAACCACTGACATAGGGTATGTTTTACTGTCTGTGAAATAAGATGAGTATTTTTTCAATTGTAGTGATTGATCTGTATAAAACAAACCAGATCTAGGGCATAATTAACTCAATGACAAATGTATCTAAAGACAACACCAAACAGGAAACATAATGTTATCTGTATCGTGTAGTGTTTTCACAGCAATTAGGTCAAAACAGTCTGTTTATTGCAGTTTATAACTCACAATATATCTTGGAACTTCTTTTGAACTGCCTTTTTGAAGGCCCATGTTTTATGGAGTCCCTTATTGTCTCAGTATGCTAGTCAATGATTTTAATCATATCAAGACTGGAATGTTCACTGCTTGCATTCACAGCTGATGCATACTTTGGCCTTCACGCTTGCAGGACTGTGGCGCCTGAAGATGTGCATGTAAGAAAGGACAGTGCCGTTTGATTCACAGTCAAACCCATCAACTATTATTGTTATTTTGTGTGATGTAAAGTGGTCAAACCCTGTGCAACCATTCATTGTTTTGCATGACTTGCAAGGGCAGACAATTGTCAAACAAAAACAGACCCACATGAAACCAAGTGATGTATGTCCGTGAACATGTGAGGATATCTAATGTAACAGCTACTGAATGCACTTTTCACTACATCTTGACTACAAAGGCTTATTGCCATTTCACAGAGCAGGCAACAGCTTGTAAACATATGATTCCCACTGGGTGGTGTACAATTAACTTCTCTGACATTCATTGTACTTCTGAGTCTGAGATTAGATTACATTTTATTTATATTATTTATACATATCACTGAAAGTGACATATACATCACCTGACTCTACCAGAGTGATGGCTCCTTAAATGAACAATTTCAGAACTCTACTGGACCTGTGGAAACATTTTGAGATGAGAATGTAGAGCTTCCCAGAATTTATAGTCCACTGCCAGTAAAGCCTGGGGCTAGCATGCTATTTCTGTATGTCTCTTTCAAATACTAGGCCTCTCTTTCAGCACAGTGTTCTAAATGGACATGTTGTCTTTGTGAACCCCCTAAACCACCTCAGGAAGGAAACCAGCAAGAGGGAACTTCAAGCCACCCCACATGAACTGGTTCAGGTACAGTGCACGATTAATCACGTTGTCACATTTGCGTGTATTAAAACTCTAAAACTCATGCAGTGTACATTATTAACTACAGATTGTATTTAGCATTTCATACAAGGTCAGTGTTTTTACTTCTTACATGGTTCTAGTGGTTCGCAAACTCCCAGTCTTGTTTTAATCCAGCAACTATTCCACAAAATGTATAGAGGTGCCATCATGCACACTATGAAAGAAAACTTAATTTGTATTTAAATGAGCTTTCAAAAGACAAATGCTAATGTAGTCCTGGAAGATTCCACCTGTTCCCTTCAGTGTTGGTTGTTCACATTGATCTATCTGGTTTTGACCTTTCACCTGAGTGCAGACTCAGGTTGCCCCCCAGGAACAGTGACTGCTATTCAGAGGGATTCTACCACCGTTCTTTGAATGGCAGTCTTTATGTCCAGCAACAGAGGATAAACCATTAAGAAGCATGTAAATCACTGTGTAAGGGTCACACTGATCTTAAACTGCTGTGTTTATTCAGAGGCACCTCTTCTGGACCTTATAGACACAGTCAAGTCTTTGAGTATCACTGTCCTTTGGCGTGTCCATTTGTGGAAACCGGAGAACATCTGCTCTGCAGTGTTCTATTAAAGTCACCTGTATGTTTTCCATGCTTCCACCGATCCATCTGTTGAAACTGTATTTAATATACACCTCTGTACTGGCCGCGTGTTGGGCAGCCTCTGGTATGTGTTCCTGCCCTACTTTTGACAGGACATCCTATGTGCACCCATTATCCTCACTTGCGATGACTAGTAGTTCCTGTGCTTTTTTCCTCTTAATGGCCCCAATCAAGTGAAAGCAGGCAACAGGAACAAACAACCCACTTTCACTGGCTCAGATAAGCACCACAAAGTCATCCGAGAGTTTACACATCTAGTTGTTACAGATTATTCTTAAATTACACCAACAAATTTCCTAACTTAGAGTTTAGGGCATGGGCTTCAATCCTCAGAAGAGGAAGTCAAAAAGCTTTTCATCTTCTTCCCACTTAGGGTGAAACAGGGCTTCTAGTGAAGGAAATGATTCTACTTTAATGGCATGAGAGGTTTAGCAGGAGCTTGGAGAAGCTGTGCGTGTTAATACTTTGCCGCTTCTACTCTTGCCTGGTTTCTCCAGCTTCATGCACCTGCTGATCTTTTATTTTATTACAGCCTCACAGTTTATCAATGACTCTGTCAAACACTTTTAAGGAGCTGTTTTTTTTTAGAGGGAGCATAATAAGTCATAAAAATATTCCATTATATTGAATAAACCTTACAGTGTCAGAAAAGATAAAAACAGTACAAGTAGGAACACAAATATAGTGCAGCTTTTCTTATTTACTTACTAATTACTAACACACACACTCAGATAAAAACCCAACTTAAGGTTAAAAATAGAGGTTACACGAATGCACTAATGCTGAACCAACACTGGCTCAAATAAATAATCTCTCTTTTAATTCCTAGGCTGGTCAGGATAGTAAGAGAGTTAATAGTAAAGACCCTGAAACTGAGCCTATAGTGGGTAGCTGTACCTAAAACCTGTCGTAAGACAAGACTGTAATTCAGAAGCATGTTGTAACTAGTCATATTTTCCTCAGTTTCACATCTTTAAGATAAGTTTGAATAGATATGATTTATTCTATCTCATTCTGTTCTGTGTTTTGAACAAATACAAATTCTTGCTAAAGTTGTTATTTTGACTGAAGTTTCAGTAAAGTAATAATACTTCTGCCCACCTCTGCTGTAACTCATATTCAAAATCTCACTGCTAGGGTTTATTCTCCTCCCATGCATATGTGACAACTGCAAACACGAAAAATGCTGCAGCCCAAACAGCCTCTCACGCAACATTTCACTTTAAGTGAAGTGACATAATGAATGTTTAAAAAACAAAAACAAAAAAATAAAACAAAAAAACTGCAAAGCTTTTTATAGCATTCAATGCAACTGTGATCAATTTAGCTTCAGATGCTGTTTTAAAACATGCTGGAATATCAAAAGACTGAATGTTTTCGCCACCCAATTTCCAGTATAATACAGAACACTCACACACACACACACACACTCACACACACACACACACACACACACACAGACAAACATGTTTCCTTTGCCTATTCTTTTATGTTGGTTGCATTAATCCTTGAGTCTGCTGATTTGTTTACTGTGTGTATTTGTGTGTGTGTGTGTGTGTGTATGTGTTTGTGTGTGTGTGTGTGTGTGTGTGTGTGTGTGTATGTGTGTGTGTGTGT
>JBBPCX010000006.1:9412379-9429768 GCA_037974365.1 Hydrocynus forskahlii
CAGGGCCAGGGTTCCAAGAGGGTGCAACGGTTTCTCTTACCCCCCCCCCCCCCCCCCCCCATGACCCATTATGGTGTTAGAAACACAGGCGTGAACTATGTAAGGATACTGCATACCCAATAGATTTTTAAAAAAATCTGAATGGTTTCTCAAGTTTCACATGAACATGCTATGCTTCAGCCACTCAGTTTAGTAGCATTCCTTGATGGGGAAGAACCTTCTAGTGGATGGGAATTATCCATGACTCTAAAAGGAGGGAGTGAAAAAATTGGCTTGAATTGTTGTTAAACTAGTCATTGAAGCTTGTGACAGTTTGTCATTTTCTCAGTTTTGTTTCTCATTTTTATTTTCTTTATCCAGGTATAGTGAAAGTCAACAGAGTTCCTTTTGCCTCTATCAGAAAAAGCAAGAACAGTCAGTCTAATGATGCTCCCAAAGAAGACAACTCTCTCTCAGGAAGTCTCAAGTCTGTTCCAACACCTCAGTCAGAATCAAATACTGCTCCTGACCAGTCTCCGAGTGGAGAGTCTGGGTCTGCCTCATCAAAATTCGCTGTAGCACAGCCCACCCAAGTGTCGCCAATGCCTTTAATGGCTCTAAAAAGCCATGTCCAATCTATAATGCCTGATGTGAGCCATGCTGGTGTACCCCCTTCTTGTGCTTCCAAACAAGCTCAAAGCAAGACTGCTCAGTCCATGCCTGCTCAAGTGAATCATTCTTTGCTTCAGTCTGCCACATCTTACTCTGTCTCCCCGCAGCCCTCACAGCCTAAGAGGATCATAAGAAGCTTGTCTGATCCTCACACTTGTTCTTCAATGTCTCGCCCTCAGTCTCAGATTTCTTTAACTGGCCAGTCTGTTTTAAGGAATTTCATTAAATTGCCTGTTAAAAATATCAAGGCAAAGCCTAAGCCTGTTCAACCTCTATGTCCTAAGAACAGTGGTACCCCTGCTTCAGCATCTCATCTGAGCTTTACATCTTCCATGGCCCATCACTCAGCCTCGCTCCACACTGCCTTGTCCCTGCCATCTAATTCCTGTGGCACAGGCCCTACCCAGGTACCCCCTCTTACACTCAACTACCCTGAGTCTCACCCTGATCCATCTTCCTCCACTTTATTTTTTCCTGCTCAATTTGATCAGATGGCATCTAACCCTCAGTCTGGTCATATACAGCAAATCCTTCCTTTATCTCAAGCCATTTCCATTAACCCTGCTCCGACACAGCCTTCGCACTTGAACTGGCCACCAGTCTGTCAGGCCCCCTCTTCCCATACTGCCACAACTGTGGTTTTGCAACGTAATCCAGGTGTCGCTCAATCCAGTCCTCTACTCTTCAGTCTTCTACAGGACAGCAATGCGTTGCAACTTAACGCTCCTGTTATCACTGTAAATCAGATCCCTGTTCTCCACCAATCAGCTTTATACCTTACAGCCCCAGCTAGTGCGCCTGTAGTTGCAGTTGCTGCAACCTGCAACAGTATTTCAGATGTTACTATTGCCAACAGCTCAGGGGAAAACAAGAAATCAATGCATCCCGTGTCAGGCGAAGTGTCATGTCCCCCTTTGTCCACAGCACCTCACATCACTGCTGTGCCAGGCAGCAGTAATAATGAACTAAACAATGCGGTTTCTAGCGAGCACCCAGCTCAAACACCTTTTCACTCAAACAAGCCTGGCCAAAGTGATTGTGCCCAAAAGTCCCAGTGTGAGCTTCCAGTGCAGGCACCAGCGGATTCTGTGTGCGACAGGGACATTACCACACAAACCAGGGCTTCTCCTGCTGATGAAGAACCAGATGACAACCTTCCCACTTCCACCGTGTCCGAGACAGACACCAAAGAACTGTCCTCAGTCCAAGAACAGGGGCTGCGCCTTTCCCCCTCGCCTGATCTCATTTCCTCAGTTTCAGTATCGGCATGCGCTTCCAACGAGAGCTTGCTTTCACTGCCCAAATCACAACTAGACATCCTGTCCTTAACAGAAGGCACATCCACATCCAAGCACTGGAGCGTAGGCCTGCCAACATCACTGCGCCAGATTTTGGAACACACAGATGCGCCAGCCAGTTATGCAGATGGTGTGGTCTCTGAGGATGCTCTCCCGACATCTGAGTTAGAACACGAATGTCTCCCTGAAGTGATGGTGAGAAAATACAAAGCAAACATCCCTATACCAGCATGAGTGTAATGGTGCATACACTTAAAATTAAGATATGCTTTATGTGACAGCATATAACTAAAGTCACCTTTTATGTTTTTGTAGCAGGAGGAGGAGGAGGATGATGATGAGGAGACTGATATTAGTGATTCTGAACTAGTGAGAGAGGAAGATGCTTCTGTAACGTTACAGAGTGAGTCTCTATGTATCACATATTTAAATTATGTTTTTAAATTTAGTTTTCTGCTGTCATCTCCATGTTCATTCCACTTATCCTCATTCTCTTCTTTGTTTCCTGTAGGGGAGACTGAATTAACAGAAATAAGCAATAGGTATGGTTCCATTTTTTCCAAACCTCACCAAAGGTATTGTAATCTGTAAGTTGGTGTTTTACTCAATATATTGATATCATCTTGTTGCAGGTCACTGTGTGTATCGTTGCTGCGGTTGCCAATTTCTGTTCCTGCCTCTGGATCACCACTGCCTCAGTTTCGCATCGTTTCTTATAACCAGACAGATGGAATCCTTCTTCAAGAGATTCAAGAGGGCCAAGTATGTGGTGCTATAAAAATGTGCATCACCATTAGAGAGAATGTCAGGTTTTTAGTCATGCCTTATTTTTCCTGTTGACTGCTCTGTTCTAGCCAATGCAGAGATGCCTCAGGATCCCAGCACTACCTGATGCCTCTGTACTATCACAGTCTAGTGGTTCTGACTACCCCCAGCTGAATGATGTGCTGGACTGTGCTGTTTGTCTGTCTGCTGGAGCTACACTGATTTGTGCAGAATGTGCCAGAAGCTTTCATACTCAGTGCCATGTGCCACCAGTCCTTTTCAGACCCATGTAATGCAACCATTCTGCCTTCTTACTTTAAAGTTTTATACCCCTCTTTGTAAACACTAAAAACATATGCTTGCAGAGTCCTCTGATATCTAAATTGGTAAATTGTGGCTTTTTATGCCATTTCTGACATGGACTTCAAGACAGGAGGAGGGGTCTTTAGCAATGGCTTGTTTCTTGTACTGTAAGATTTGAAAATATAAGAGAATTTCTTTCCATTTAGTTATTTTTGACCAATGAATTTTGAGTAATTTTTCTTTGTAATGAAGTACGTTTTTAGGGCTGTGTTGCCTGTAGATCAGTAATCTGCACTATCAAAGTAGTAAATAATGTGTGTGTGTGTGTGTGTGTGTGTGTGTGTGTGTGTGTGTTTGTATCCTATAGTGAAGTGTGGGTATGTTCCCTGTGTCAGGATATCTTTGATGACACTGACCCATTCAGTCATAATAGACTGAAGGAGCCCTATCTCAGTCTGCAGGACCAGAGGGTAAGTCAAAACTGGTTAAATGCACACTGTAAAAAGAGTGATTTGCCAGTTTATTAGGTGTGTTTAACTTGCATTTACACTTATATGCCTATTTATCAGAAATACCTACCACGGGGATGTACTTTTACTCACAATAAATGATCAGCCCCTCTCTAATCTGTCCATTAGTGTAATGAGACCACCATAGGACCACTGCTGTCCATGTTATTTGTGTGACGGACTACTGTCACCTCAGCAATGACATCAGCATAGCAGTGGCTTGTAGGTGTGTGCGGCGCTGACATAGTTCATGAAGTACAGCAGTAGTGTAGAGATTGAAATGCCACAGCATTACTGCTGAGTTGAGAACAGCATGACTAGCACAAACCGTGCATGGGAATAGATGAGCTATAGTCTTTAACTAGATCTACAACATATACAGTTTGTAAAAACATGTAAAAACCATGTATCACATACCTAACCAGCTAGGGATTCTGATGTGTGTGCTTTGCCGTTCCTCTAGAAGTTGTTCAGTGTTTGGGTTCCTTTTGTTTTCTAGAGGTGTGAGCAACTCTTGCTCACCTTGATGTGTGAGCAGAACAGCTACCTGCTGTACGACAAAACCAAGGTATGAACTCCTATGCTGTCCCATCACTACAGTGGGAAGTATGTCATCATTTCTACTACTGCAGAAGTAGAACTTATTTGGTTTGCTTTTATTTGTGTTTGCTATATATTACACAGTTGCTCAGTGAAGACTAAATTCTAAATGGGCAAATTATTAATGTACTTATTTGCCTACCCATGAAGTTCACTGCAGGGTGTGTGGAATTTCATTTTATTCGTGGACGCCTGCTGGGGAAACGGAGTCCTCCATACCGCACTGCAGCTGAACTGGTCTCAGATCTCTGGACTCTTTTTAACAGCTTGTCAGCAAAATCCGAGGTAACTGTTTTGAAAGCAAGCATATTGGATGATGTTCGTATACTTAGGGCTGGACAAAGTATACAACTTTGGATGTAGTTTGCATAATTTTTCACAAGTAGATGTGTGTGACCAAGTAATAAAATTTGTGTGCGCGCGTGTGTGTGTGTGTGTGTGTGTGTGCGTGGACACGCGCCTGTGCAGGACAGAGAGTTGGTCATCGAGCTTCAAAACTCATTCCAAGAGCGACTCAACATGGCCTTTGGGGAGAGCCTCCATGCCTCTCTCCTGAGACCTGCTGGTAGCGAGGAACTGAAGAGGGCGCCAGAGACTGAGCTGGAAAAAGACAAGATCAAGAAAACTCTAAAGAGGATGAGAGAGTATTTTACAACAAACTCTGCTCCAGTTGCAAAGAAATCCTGCACTGAGAGTAGCAGTGAGGCCCCTCAAGAAAATGAAGACTGAATGTATAGTTTCATCCTAATATCTGTATACTGTAATCAGTACTGACCTTTTTTTTTTTTTTTTACCTTACTGTGTATCTTTTCTGTAACTTAATTTTGAGAAGAAAGCTGCATCTCACATTGGTTTGTGCTCTTAAATTATTATATTAAAGTTTACATGATGGGATCATTCGCATATATTATAGAAGCTAAAGCCCGTAATACTTTATACTCTGTATGTTCTCTAATTTACTGGCTGCACATTTTAGTTACACATTTCAGCTTTCAAACTATATGACCCTACTTTGAGCCATCCTGTGTTTTGATTATTCACCTTATATGCAGCACCTTTATAAAGAGCTATCATTACATTTTACAGCTTGCAACAAGCTTGTGAACGTGGGAAGAAAGTGTATTATTGTGTGTATTACTTTTCAAGCATCTGCTGTCATTTTGATATGATGTAGACCATCTCTGTTCATGAAACACTTGCCCTTTAACTTTTGCTGGTCATAGATCCCACACTCCCTTAAAGCATCAAGTTCATGTAGATATGGCATCAGATTTTTGCACATGTCCTAAAAGTTACAGACATTTATAAACATAAAAAGAACCCAGCTGAACCTATAAGACTATTTTTTACTTTGTCATTTATTTATTGAGGAAAATGATTCATTACATTTCTGTGAGTTCCAGAATTATGTGAGCCCCTAAGATTAGCAGTTAAATTGAAGGTGAAGTTCAATCCAGGTGTTTTTAGTGAATGGGATGACTCGTTTTAATAAATGGGGTGTGAGTGGATGACCTGTTTTATATAAAGAACAGGAATCTATTGAAGTCTGATCTTCATAATGGTTTTGAAGGTGTATCATGGTATGAACAAATGACATTTCTGAGTACCTCAGAAAGTAAGTTGTTGATGCCGGTTATAAAACCATCTTCAAAGAGTTTTGGCTCCAAACCACAGTCAGACAGACAAATGGAGGAAATTTAATACCATCATTACCCTTCCCAAAAGTGGGTGACCACAAAGATTACTCCAGGAACATGGTGTAATAGCACGGTCACAAACGAACCCAGAGTAACTTCTACAAAACTAAAGGCCTCTCTCACATCGACTAACATTTATGTCCATGAGTCCACCATTAGGAGAACAACAACGGTGTGTGTGACAGGATTGCAAGGAGAAAGCCTTCTCTCCAAAAAGAACATTGGTGCTCATTTCCAGTTTGCTGTAACCACAAGGACACGCCAGAAGGTTATTGGAAAAATGTTTTGTGTATGAATAGGACTAAATTAGAACTGTCTGATTTATATGATGTCTGATTTATAAGTGTTAGAGAAAGGAAAGCAATGCATTGTAGCATAGGAACCTTATGTCATCAGAAAAACATTCTGGTTTATTATCATAGTTTGGACCTTGCTGCAACTGAACCAGGACGGCTTGCCATCATGATGGAAAACTGAATGAACAGTATCAGTGCGTTCTGAAGGTCTGTGAACTGAATCTCAAGAGAAGGTCATGTGGCAAGACAAGGACCTTAATCACACAAGTCGTGCACAATGGTTAAAGAATGGTAAAGAATAAAGTTAATATTTTGAGATGCTCTTTTTAAAAGTCCTGACCTTAACCCAACAAATGTTCTGGAAGCATCTGTAGCGGAGCTGATGGGCAGGACTGATAGTTATCAGCATTTTAGCTGCAGTTATTGCTGCACGAGGGGGTCAAAGCAGATATATATATCAGGAGCTCAGTTGAGCCATATATATGTTTTCTTTCTTTTATATGTATACAGGGGTGGGCTGGCAGTCTGTACGTTCTGGAAAAGTCCAGAACGGCCGTGCGGTCCGAGATGCGCACCCACTGGTGCAGCACACAAAATCTTACGCACAGCAATGTCAGTGTTTCACTGCAATTTTGTTACAGTAATGTTCTTGTAATTGTGTTGCGCTACTGTTTATTGTCCATTAAAAAAAATTATTATCTTTTATTCTTTCTTGTTGCATTGAGCATGCTAATGACAAAAGACTTTCCCTCGGGATAAGTAAAGTTTTTTTTCTTTTTCATATGTATACCATGCATATCACGAAACTGGAACTAATGTGGCTAAAGATCTTTTCAAGCTTACACTACACGTCCAGGCAAATTTTTGTCCCTCTACACGTGTTACACGTTTTTCTTTTGTTTCGAGTTTATTTATGAACGAGCACCAGCTGGACTACTAACACCAGTGGAGGGTCGCTGGGAAACCATAGCAACCCTGTTTTTTCACGACAAGGGGCGCACGCGATGTTGACTGGTGGAGTCCGAACCCCTCCCACTCTGGCTTTAAATTGAGGGCGAGCTGCGATCTGGGGAAAAACATCTCTGTGCTCGTCAACTTGAGGCTCATCTCTCCTTCAAGGCTACTCCATGAAAATGGTTGTTCAAGTGAAGACGAACTCGAACCAGTACAGCAAAGCAATGGACGGAAACCAGCATAAGGTGGAAGCAAACGTCCTGTTACTTGGAGCAGAAAATGTTGGGAAATCAGGTAAGAATGGACCCAAGCTGTGATCACTCAGATAAAGAGATGCTTCTGAAGTGTATTCTCATATTTTGTGCTCAAAATGTTCATGTCTATATTCTCTTTTTTGACAGCTCTCACTGTCCGGTTTCTCACAAGAAGGTTCATCGGTGAATACGGTGATATCGGTAAGTTTACTTGTCCACTTTTGAGGTTTTCTTCCATAGGCCTACATATATTATTCCAAATTAGTGTTTTGCTGACATATGTGTCATCTTTTACAGAATCAATCTACAGTCATATTGATAAAATTGATGGGCGTGAGATCTCCTTCAACATCTGGGACTCCTTGTATCCGCAGGTGAGCCTCCGTCTTTTTCCTAGTAAAGTTGTGATGTGTGTGTGTGTGGGGGGTTGTTTCACAGTAGCCCTGGCAGTATGTCCATAGTCTGACTTCTTGAATGCCTTTCCTTTTTCAGAGCTGTGAGACAACCGATTCGATTAGTGAGAAGCAGCTGCAGTGGGCCGATGGGGTCATCCTCGTCTACAGCATCTGTGACCGCTCCAGCTTTGAGGTGGTGCGCCAGCAGGTGCAGCTCATCCGCCAAATGGGGAAGCTCTCTGCATCAGTGTCCATCATAATTGTGGGAAACAAGCGGGACCTTCAGCATCAGAGAGCCGTGTCGAGCGAAGAAGGGCGACTTTTCGCCCTGTCGGCCGACTGCAGCTTCTTTGAGATCTCTGCGGCGGAGACGTACCATGGCGTGCTCCTGGTCTTCCATGAACTTCTGGAGCTCATCAAAGAGTCCAGGGCTCTGAAAAAGGGAGCTGCTGGTATTAAAGGGATCGTGAGGAGTGTGTCAGCTGTCTTCGGAAAGAAACGAGAGTAGAGGGTTTCGAACATTGAAGATGAATTTTCTGACAGGCTGTTAAAGTCATCCTGGACAGTCCAATGGCAGAACGAAAGGCCAAAGAGGACTAGATCTGGGCAAACTGCTGATCTGTGTTCCCGAAAGGAGGGAGGGCCAAGTGTAAAAGTCAGAAATTGCAAGTTGAAGGCCCGAATGAAGGCACTAGAAAGTTGTTTAAGGTGTTCACTATTGCTTGAGATGTATATGAGCACTGGTGATGTGTAGGTAAGGGCCTTGGGTAGTTGTACACCCAGCTAGTTTCAGAGAAGGAAATGAAACAGACCATGATAACTGTAATCCCGCAGTTACCATTCAGCATAGATGCTATGACATAGGATACTCAGACTGAGTACTTTAGGAGGATCCAAGAAGTTAACGAACACATGAGAATTGAAAGTGCAAAGTTCTGCACAACCTGTATATACTGAAGTGCTATGTAAATGGTTGTTGATTTCTTATGCACCTGTCCTGAAGAGCTTGGCACATTCTAACTGGTGGTCTGGGGTCAATGCGGGATGTACTGTATACTGTAACTGTGTTTTAGGTTGCTGGAAGAATATGAAACTTAACGACTCAGAAAATACATTGTTGTCTGAAACTGCTCTTCGGTCTCAGGAAACAAAGCTGAAATAAAAGCTAGTGTGGAGTATTGAAAATCAAAGAATGTTTTTAATAAAATGCTGTAAATTTGCTTGTTTGATGTATATCAGAAAAATAAATATTTCAAAGAGATCAAGCGCATCTTCTTGTTTTGTATTTCATCACAATGACAGGGGAGAAAGACAATGGACAGGAGCATTTACCACATTTCACATGTTTATTCCAAATAAAGCACAGTAAAGTTTTGGGTTAGATATTTTATAAGAACATTCAAAAGGACAATGAGCGGATACAAATGGGCACCTTCACATCCATAAACAATATAAACTATAATAAAAATGAGTCATAAATTGATATTGCAGTACCATTCAGCAGTTGCACAGATTTGTAGCTGTTCCTACTGCAGTGCAGCTCAGGTATACTGGGCTGATAATACTATACTGAAACAGCATAATTAATACAAAAAATAATAAAAAGCAAAATTGTATGTTGTCATCAGCTATATCTCCTTCAGGAAGTGGGTAGGATAGCTGACTAATATGTGATTTAGCCCAACACATACACCCACACATACCTCCAGACAGCTTGCCCACATTCCTACTCTTGATGATCCTTCACTGGGTGTGAAATTTACTCAGTGCTGTAGGAGTTCTCCTCATTACATCCGTGAAGTGCCCACATCTGCCATCAACCTTCAGCTTTACCAACAATGTAACTAGACTAGGGAGAATCTTCTAGGATTAACTTTTTGCTGCTTTATGCCGGTTCAGCGCATGTATACAGTAAATTTGGTTTACATTAAGTGGTGATTTGTTCATGTGTGTCCACTGTTTGGCTGGTCTGAGATCTGCAGATACTCTGAAGCTTTGCACTGTAAGTAAATGAATGAACACTGATGAACACAAAAAAGATGGCACACCTTCTAATCCTCCCATTACATCGGGGGGAGCAAATTAGTGCAGCGAAGCCAGGTCACTTGTACATGATTAGTGTTAAAAGTCAATAAAAATGTAATTACTATCAACTTGCACTCTCTCATACACTGAGTCTGTTTTTAAGAGTTCATTATGTAACACTGTGGGAAGGTAGCAAATGGGGAATATACTACACACTGTGATTAGCTCCTTTATAGAAGTTAGATACAATATTCCAGTGTAGTTTTGCAAAGATTAACATATTTCTGTATTGTTGCGAAGGTTACCAAATGTTGCCAGTAGGCCTCTGTCATGTTGTGATTCAGTAGTTAACGTCATGCCCATAACCAACTCCTGTTGTAAGTCGACTGAAATCTCTCTATGCACGCGATGATAAACGAAAATGTACCAAACACAATACAGTGAAAAAATGTGTGTACATACATTTTTTCATCTCAATATCACCGGATCCACTGAATTACTGGTGCATCACATTTTCTGGAATGTTTTGAGTTTTCCCTGATGAAAAAAGCAAAACCAACAATGATAAGATCAAGGAAAGCGTTGAGCGTCTGTTATTTTGTTATGAAATTTGTATAACAATGCTTTCAGCGAACAGTCTTTATTAGCAGCAAGCACAGCGTGTGATGGAAGAAGGCTTGACTCAGCAGAGTATCTACTCTATTTGCTTTAGACAGATATTTAGAAAACTAACTTGAATTTCATCATGAGTCTAGTTCAGTGGTGCAGCCTAAAATACACTGACCAGCCACAACATTAAATATAAGATTAACATTAAAAACACCTTCTTAGCAGAGTGTAGGCCTCCTTCGTATTGCCAAAACATCGCTGGCCCATTGAAATATGGAAGCCCCAAGATGTCTAGTGTTCGGTGGTATCTGACATCAAGACATTAGCAGCACATCCTTTAAGTCCTGTAAGTTGTGAGTTAGGGCCTCCTTACTTCAGACTAGCTTGTGCAGCCAACACCTTGAACTTGTTGCCATGTTCTTCAAACCATTCCTGAAGAATTTTCTGCAGTGTGGCAGGGCACATAATTGTGCTGAAGGAGGCCTTCATGGCCATGAAGGGGCGCACAATGTTTAGGTAGGTGGTACATGTCAAAGTAACATCCACATGAATGCAAGGACCCAAGGTCACCCAGCAGCCCCATACACAAGCTGCAATGCACTGCACGTTCTGAAGCCTTTCTATATTAGCCAGCATGAATTTTTTCGTAATTTTCCTACGGTAGCTCTTCTGTGGGATTGGATCAGGCAGGTTAGCCTTTGATCCCTATGTGTGTCATTGAGCATTGGGCGCCCATGACCCTGCTCTGTTCGTAGGTATTAATATACCTCACAGCAGCTGCTGCTTTGGAGATGCTCTGACTCAGTCTTCTGGCCAGCACAACTGAACACTTGTCAAAGTTGCCCAGATCCTTACACTGGCCAGTTTTTTCTGCTTTTTTCCACAAAAATATCAAGAACTGATTGTTCACCTGGTGCCTAATAAATACTTGACAGGTGCTATTGTAATGAGATAATCAGTCTTATTCACCTGTCAGTGGCTTTAATGTTGTGGCTGAACAGTGTTTGTACAAGTGATATTAACTGAAGTTGCAAGTTGCAAGACTCATATAGGGCTGTTTTTGGACGAGGATTAAGCCTAGTCCTGGACCACACTGCATTAGGAATGGGGTTTCTCCACTGAAAGGAAAACTTGGTCTAGAAACAGGCTTAATCTTTGTCCAGGGAAACTGATCCATAGTTTTCTACACTGTAATTTTTGGTTATATCCTCAACTTTACACATTTCACAGGAATTTCAAGAGACATGAGAGCATATGAGAGCATATAGCTATTTAGAATGGTGGTCACTGCTCACTGTTTTCCACCACTTGGGAGATTTGATCTTCAGAGTAGGAAGCAGTGCTCAGGTACTCAAATGCTCTCTGACTCTGAGAAACAAACTGCATGATGGGAGAAAAGAGGATCTCTCTGGTAGAGGAGCGCCTTCGGATAGAATTGGGGGAAGAAAGAGCTGGGGAATCCAGCTCCAGAGAGCCTCTTGCCTGGCGATCCTTCTTCAAACTGCCTTTGCGTCCATCAGGTGTCTTGGCTGGGGCCTCAGTTTGGTCTGGGTCTGGGGTCTCATCTTGGGCCAAAGTTGGCTCTGAGTCTTGAACCTCATCTTGGTCCTCAGCTGGGTCTTGGTCTGAAAACTTGTCTTGAGCCTCAGCTGGATTTGGGTCTAGTTGAAGGATGGGGTCTTGGGATGGAGCTCGGGCAAGATCTAGAGCTGGGACTGGTGCTGGAGTTGGAGATGGACTAAGAGCTGGTGATGGATTCAAGGCAGAACCACTGGAAAAGAGGACCTCTCTGGCAGAGGAGCGCCTTTGGATAGAATTGGGGGAAGAAAGAGCTGGGGAATCCAGCTCCAGAGAGCCTCTTGCCTGGCCATTCTTCTTCAAACTGCCCTTGCGTCCATCAGGTGTCTTGGCTGGGGCCTCAGTTTGGTCTGGGTCTTGGACCTCATCTTGGACCTCAGTTGGATCTCGATCTGAAAGCTTGTCTTGAGCCTCAGCTGTATCTGGGTCTAGTTGAAGGATGAGGTCTTGTGCTGGCTCTGGGGCAGCTATTTTTGAGGCTGAATGTGGGGATGGAGCTCGGGCAAGATCTAGAGCTGGTGCTGGTGCTGGAGTTGGAGATGGACTAAGAGCTGGTGATGGATTCAAGGCAGAACTACTGGAAGAGTTACGGCGATAGCGAGCATAAAGGCTTCTGCGGCGGCGTGGCCGGCTATCCATGGCTTTAAGAAAAAGACTATTGGCAGAGCTACGACGTGAGGCACCATTGGGCAGTTCAAAGACTGTCGTATTCTGATCCGAAGACTGCTGAACCTGGAGGGCGGATTCAATACAGTTCAGTTTAATTCAGGGGTAAATTCAAGTTGTAAATTCTAGAGGTTTCTCTAAAAAGTAATTGTGTGCAAATGATTGTACAAAAGATGTACGGTTAATATACAG
Source organism: Hydrocynus forskahlii (assembly GCA_037974365.1). NCBI lineage: Eukaryota > Metazoa > Chordata > Actinopteri > Characiformes > Alestidae > Hydrocynus > Hydrocynus forskahlii. The sequence continues at coordinate 9,425,172 of JBBPCX010000006.1, forward strand.
TCATTTGCAGCCACTCTGCAATAATGTAATCATGGTGGTCCAGCATTTAAAGAGGGGTTACCACAATTTTCACTATTGGTTATTTAATTTGATCAGTATTTCAGTCCTGTTTGATTGTTGCTGTTTTTTATCTGAAATGTGTAATTATACACATCAAGATTGTAAAAGCAAATATTTTTGCCATATACACCAATCAGCAATAACACTAAAACCAGTGGCTTCATATTGTGTAGGTCCACCTCATGAAGGCATCAACTTTACAAGACCTCTGAATATGCACTGTGGTATCTAGCTTCACGTAGAACTGTAAGTTCCATGAATCAAACCAGTTTGTCTGATTTATGGAGGCCCCACCTCCATGAATCGGACTAGTTTGTCCAGCACATCCAACAGATGCTTGATCATATTGCGATCTGGGTCGACACCTTGAACTCTTTGCCATGTTCCTCACACCACTCCTGAACAATTTTTTTCAGTGTGGTAGAGCACATTATCCCTCTGAAAAAACATATGTGCCATCAGCATCAACTTTTTCAGTAATTTATATCAATTTTCAGTGCTATATCACCTACAAAAGCAATAGCTTTTCTAGGTGATCAAACCAGTGGGCTAGTCCCACAAATGGGCAGGTTCCACAAGTGCCTCAATAAACTTGGGCAGCCATTTTGGAGATGCTTAAACCCAGCCGTCTAGCCATCACAATTTGGCCCTTGACCATTTTTCCTGCTTCCATTCAATCAACTTCATAAACGGACTGTTTGCTTGCTGCCTAATATGTATCACCTCTTGTCAGGTGCCACTGAAATGAGATAAACAGTGAAATTCATGTAATCTGTGAGTGGTTTTAATGTTGTGGCTGATCAGTGCATGCATACATAGCTAGGTTTGCATGCATAGATATTGCAGATGTTGGCTTTTTTGCATCCAAGTGCAAAGCTCCTGTCTGTGCACAAGGCCTTCTCATCAATGTGTCATGTTATAGTGCTACTGTATGAGATGTGACTAAAAATGTAAACTTTTGGGGGAATTTTATTGAACTACTGAATGAGAAGAACATAAGAAGAATAAGGTACCTTACCACTACAAAAAATACAAGCTCTTTCCTTGACATAAAATACAAGACTGAAATTAAAAAGCATGCCGTTTCTATTTAAAAACTGTGCAAGTAGATTTGCTTCATTTAACAAGGAAAAAAAAGAAACAGAGAATGAAGTCAGGGCAAGTACATTATCATGTATCCTGGACAACATAATTTTGTGCTTAAATTAGAATGCATTTAAAAGAAAGTGTTTCTGAAAAGAACATGAAATCTATAATCGACTGAAATGGCACTGAAGATAAAAGGACAGCAAGCCCATTAGCTGTTGCTTATTATTTTTTGAAGAAAAATAAAGACAGTTGGATCTCTATTTGACAGTGAAAACATAATAATGCTACTCTTATACTCTTGGACTAAATGTGGAACCGCAGACTTTAAGGTGTTTTTTATAATTGTAGCCTACTTGTTCAACAGTGGCTGCAGCGTTTAGAATTAATTTAGCAGATAACAGAAAACACGCTTATTTGTTTTTAAAGTATTGCGACTGAATTGTTGTGGAGTAAGGGTTAGAGTTGGATTTATGTACAGTAACCCCCCACTTTAACACAGATCAGCAGACGCTGTTTCAGTTCAACGCAGATTTTTTCTAAGAACTGAACTAATAATTACTGCTGTACTCAGAGGCGGTAGGTTTGAAAGTAGCCAATCCAAGAACATTATTTATTTCTCCTTGCTGCTAAATGGCTACTGTCCTTTGACGCAGCGGCAGTCCAGAATTTCCCCCGTGGAGCGTCTCGAGTGTTCTCGTGTTTTTCGATTTGTTCTTCTTAAAGCCCTGAATTTTTATTACAGTAAATTAAATTAATTTATTACTGTATTTACCTGCTTATACCAAAGAAAATGACAGCACATATCAAAGAAAACGCCTGCTTATGAATGCTCATGAATTACAGTACATCTACAGTAATCTATACAGGGGTAATGTCAGTATTTTACATTCTAGCACTGCGGGAGCTCAGTGTAAACTGTACAGTACAGATACGGGTCTACCGTTATATTTTTTTCAGGATAATATATTAAGCTGAGTTTAAAATGAAATTAAAGTGTTTTGGGAGCATATTTAGGGGCATATTTAGGTTACACTACAAAAACAGGCATTTTTAGGCTTTTTTTTTACCACATCACAACGACGTGGTTTTTCACTATACGCGGACGCTCTTGGAACGTAACCACTGTGAAAAGTGGGGGTTTACTGTATAGTATTACTCAGCTACAAAATTATACAAGTCAGTGGGAATCCTCATGAATATGGTAATACTAAACTGTGTGTGTGTGTCGTGTATGTGTGTGTGTGTGTGTGTGTGTGTGTCGTGTGTGTGTGTGTGTGTGTTCTCTCACCAGGTCGTACAGTGGCGTGGTGTTGATGAGGAGCTGTATGAGAATCTGGCCCAGCTCCAGCAGGTCATCCATGACAGTGCGCACCTGAGCAGGCAGGGTCAGTAGCTGCTGGATAACTGGCAGCTCCTTCAGTGCCTGCATGCCTGCACTAAACTGATCCAGCAGCAGTGAGCTCAGGGCCTCCACACGCTGAACCTGAGCTGCGTAGAACACCAGCAGCAGCTGCAGCAGTGACCACACAGCCTCCAACAGCCCAGTCAGCCCCATCTACCCAATAAACACACAGCACATGTCAGTTTAAGACATTTACCACAGCAAGTGACTGGTAACCTAAAAAAGACTAGCAGAGCTTGAGACAGAGAATGGACAAACACTTGTGTAACTATGTGAATGGGAAAGTTGAATGTGTTTGTGAATGTTTCTGCATTTAAACCCACTTTCTGAATCTGTTCCCAGTTACCCACCATCTACGCGTCTGCATGTGGGTAGGTGTCGTTTCAAAAACGTGCATGTTTCTGGAGGTTCACAGGGGGACATGCTAAATGTTCTGTCGAATAAATTATCAAGCAAGAGAATCTGTAATTGCTCTGGCCTCCACTGTTAGTGTTCATCAGTCATAACAGCATGCACAAAGGAGACAAGAGTGCTGTCCCAAATATCTCTCTCTCTCCTTCTCTCTCTTGTTTCTCTCTCTGTCTGTCTCTGTCTCTCTCGCTCTCATCTTCCTTTTTGTTATTGTTTTTTCTTTTTGTCCTTCAGTTGAAAAGGGCACACTGTGCCCTGAGCATTTCTTCCCATGGCCCATACCCTGACCAAAATGCTCCTCATTCAGAATGAGGCCATATTCAGAGCCTAGATCTCACCCAGGCTCATTATTCTAAATGTACAGTAACCATTACTGACAGTTACTGTAACTCACAATTAGAACCACTGTCAGAGAATCTGAAAGAAACAAAGTCCCTGATGTTTCGAATAAACTAAATGGCTTGCAAAGTCAAGGCCAGCTAAGATGTAGAGTTTTACAAAAATTATAACTGTATGGTTCCATTTTATTTATGTATATCATGTATGGATTGTAGTGTGAAGATTATTTGTTGGAACTGGACACAATACAGTGTTGATCATTATTATTATTATAATATTAAATAATTTCAGTGGTCACACAGTTGGCATAAACTTTTTATTTTCCTTTCTTCCAAAGTGAAAAAAAACCTCAAACTGTCAACATAGTCCAAAATTCCACAGCCAGCCAAGTCATCACGTGGCCTTGGAGGGAGCCCAGGTGGGCCCAGAGCCAGGCAACGTGAGTGAGAGAGGAGACAAATGCACAGAGGAACTGGAGGCCAGTTTGCCAAACTCAGGCACACAATTCTGATGCTGAACCACCTGTTCCAGCTCACCCCTATTAGTTTTGGTGGAGAGGAAAGTGGGTCAGCCAAATGTGTGTATATTTGTTGGGGGGGTTGGATCCCGCTGGGTCTTCCTTTCTCCCGGGGCCAATAGGCCCCTGATGGGGGGCCACAGTCAGGACACTGACAAAGCAGTATGATGACCCTCCATCCTGCTAGTTTGGCAAGGCTAGAGGCAATAAAAACGCAAAAAAGGTCAACCAGTGCACGCTAACTCATGGCCACGTGTTACATACCTGAAGTGGCACATACAGTGAGAGGAACACACACTCATGTTCCTGCCCTTAATTCCAGTCTCTCTGGGGCGTCTGCTGATTTTACTAATGAGTGCCGTGTGCAGTGAAAGAGAACAGAGGTAGCAGCAATGCTCCCAGACTCAAAGCCCCAATTACTGACCGCCCCACTGCTGGGAAAACTCCAACCTGTCTCTGCAGGATCCAGTGTAGACACACAAGGCTCCTGCAGGCCTTTCACCCCAATCCAACTTGCTAGCCTGCCCATGCAAACCATGCTAAGATCTGCCACATCTCAGCAGGCCACCTCCATGACTATGAGCCTAGACGGAGAGAATAATAGTTGTTTTCTCCCCCATTTTAAGAACTGAAAGTTTAGGGACTCAATAAATGTTCCATATTAACTTGGTTTGAATGATTTGAGAGACTGCAAATAACACAAACCACAAAGCACTCATTTGCATGTCCGCTGGATGCCCAGAACATTTTTTAGACAGATTTGAGGAGGTTTGAAAAGA
>JBBPCX010000006.1:9434952-9445610 GCA_037974365.1 Hydrocynus forskahlii
TAGATTTAGATTTAACATTTAGATTTAGATTTAACATTTAAATTTAACATTTAACAATTACGCAGCAAGAAAATGTAGCAAAACGTAACACTGTTTTTTTAACACGTTTAGCTCTAAATGTGTGAAAATTATGTGAACATTGCGCTAAAGATGAAAAAATGACACCTCTAAATTTGTGAAGCTGTTTTTACAAATGGTGCCCCATATGCGGAACACCACACAATACAAAAGGTGTTGTCTAGCCCTCACAACTTGGCCCTTGTCAAAGTCATTCAGATCATCACGATTGCCCATTTTTTTCTGCCTCAGATACAACAACCTTAAGAACTGACTGTTTACTTGTTGCCTCATAAATCCCACCCCTTGTCAGGTGCCACTGTAACACAATAATCATTGTTATTCACATAACCTGACAGTGGTTTTAATGTTGTGGCTGATTGGTGAACATGCTGAAAACATGTACAGCAAGCAAATATGGCATTTTTATTAGAGAACACTGCCAGTGTGTTACAAAATAACTGACATTTCTATCTAAGAGCAAAAATATCTCGTTTTAATGTACTTCTTAAGTCTAGCCTACCTTTGCTGAACCTAAATTGCATCTCTGCAGGTAGGATGTGTCTATGGTACAGGTAGGAGTGCTTTCATTAATAAAAGGCCACCCACAGACCGTGGCAGGGCCTGTGGCGACAGTGTCACGTGTAATTGCAGACTTTGTCCGACGTGCAATATGCAAGAACTCGTCGTACCTTATCTGCCCCAGGAGTCCCAGAAGGTCTGGCTAAGTACACGTAATTACAGCGAGTCGTGCACAGACAGCATGAGCCTCCTGTGCTGCCCTCAGACAGGAAATCGCTGGGATACCCAGAGCAATTCAAGCAGCTGGATCATGGTGGAGGGCACGTAGCGCTTCTATTTTTACCCTCAAAAAAGGGAGATGGCAAAATGATGTCTTGGATATCTTGCAGTGTTTGTTTGTGTACGTGTGTATATCTAAATCAGTTTCTTTGAAAAGTGTAGAGTTTCTCATGTCTGAAGGGATCATTTGATACATATATGATCTAATAAAAAAATTCATGTGGACCTGTAAAGAATCCAAGCAAATTATCTTCCTATAGGACCACAAGAATCTTTTCTTAGAACTCTGACTCACAAGAGCCTCCTGAAGTGCTCTTAGGCACTCAGAGTGTTATCTGTAGTACACTAACAGGAGCTGTGTTCTTTAATAGAACAAAAAAGCATGACCTGTCTATAATAAGCCATGGTCAAGTAATTAGGCTATAAAATATTAGTATTGATGATTGTTATAATAATTAACTGGGAACTTTTTGTCTACTTTATTCATAGTGGAAATGTTTACTTTGTAAACGTTACGTTTAAAGACTAAATGAACTTTTACCCAACCATGTCAGAGGAATAGATTAAAACATGTTGTAGCTTGCTGTAGTGACACCTTATGACTTTTTAAATGAGTAGCATCTATATGCCATTATGAATGAGCCTTCAAAATTTAATTGAGACTGGTCATTCGTACAAACATGTATTAGCTGCTGAATTTCAATATCAGTTTTGTTGAACTAGCCAATTGAACCCCTATACACATATAAGAATGTGAAAGTTATGCATAGTTTGAAATTCTGTGAGGCTTGAACCTTTACATTGCAAGAAATTTGAACTGACACTGTCATTTGCAGTGTCCCCTACGGATGAAATTTAACAAAATTTGGTGTGCATCCGAAGCATGTGGTAATGCTGTATGGTGGGAATTTTTGTTTATTTAGATGATGTACACCACAAGGTTTTGACACAGGCCTGGATTGGCTGCTGAATTTTGATTGGCTGTTGGCAGCCTTTTTGTTGAGGAAACAAATGGAACTTGTGATGTGAGCAAATGTGGAAACAGGTCAAATCTCAGCAGTTTAGCTTACAGTTATGAGTCACAAGGTGCCCTATGGATGAAATTTCATGCAATTTGCCATGCTTCCAAAGAAAGTGGTAGTGACGTAGCGTGTCAAAGTATGTGAAAAAGCATTTACGTCACAAGATACCGACAACTAAAGTTATTCACTACTTTACAAATAATTTGTAATAAGCTAGAGTCATGTGCATCACAGAGGCCAACTTGCTTTACAAATGTTGAAATTTTTGGTGCCATTTTCTGGCTTGCATGAAGCAACACGCCCACCTATAAACCCATACCTCTTACGCCGTATCAGCCATGTGGGGCTACAAGCATGTCAAATTTCATATTGATTGATCTGAGCACATGATATCACTGAATAAAAGGAAGACAAAAGGAAAACTTTGGCAAACACTGTATGAGCCCTTGCTGAGTTACCATGATCAGATCAAGGAAAACACTAAAACGTGTAGGGTGCCCTCCAAGACCAGAGTTTAGGAAAGGGATTGTGATCTGGTTTTTGACTGGGCTGTAAGTAGTTGGGTGAGTGGCCTACCACATCCGCAGCCTCTTCAAGAAACTCCAAGACACTGTCCGCTCTCTCCCTCAGCTGCTGAAACCTGTGGTACATCTGAAGATACAGGCACAACAGCAGACTTCGAACACGCGTCCACATCCGCGGCTCGGCGTCTTCATCATCATCATCGTCCTCCTGATCCTCATCTTCATAGCTCTGCACTCTGATTTCCCATTCACGCTCTAGAATACGATTAGTCAGAAGCAGTCAGTCAGCTGTGCTGGACAAAACACCCTACCTATCATTTCACCAACTTAGTTTCCTTTGATCAAGTTTTACAAGTTCACAATGTTTAATGGGGAATTCCACTGATTTTTATGAAAATCTTTAAGTTAATAGGAAGTCCTCAGAAATAATTTTTTTTTTTTTTTTCTCCATATATTATTATATTATGATATAATTCAAAAGCCATTCAGAGTGGTCTGCTGTGAAATTTGCTATTCTAGAGAAACTGGAATTGGAAATGTTCACAATATGTGGTAGGAACCAGACATCCAAAACGTTTGATGCTTCTATTTTCGTTGTGGGCATCCAGAAACTTGGATTATTATCATCACCACAATGAACCATTTCTCCACAATGAATCATTTCACATCAAACCTCTCTGAATGTTTTTTTTAACGAACTATGCATAAAATCTGAAAATTCAAATCCATAAGGAAGTGGCTCAGTGTATATGACTAAAATGTTTTACATTTCATCACAGGTTCTAGATCTGTTCCTCTCATTCACTTCCCACGCACACTCAGTCAGTGCTCATCAGTTCCACTCACACTATCTGTGCTCTGACGCACAGCAGCAACAATGCTCCTTTCATCAGTAACTGGAGAATTAGTGGTGGTAAGCAGTAACACGGTATGTTAAAAGTAATGCTGTGTTTGGAACGGTTCACTCAATTCACCTTATAGGATACTGTGTTTGTTTAATAGTGACATTACTGGAAGATGGCCTTGGATGAAAGAATATGACTGATACACTATATAATGCACTAGGTATCATTTCTATAGTACATTTACCGTAACTGGGAGTGATTCAGAGGAGGAACTTGTGATAGCTATATCTGTGTTGAGCTGTGTTGTGCTGTTTTTGTTGACAGCTTGATTGATTTTAGCTACAATTAGAATTTTCCCTTAAGGGACAATCACTTGTTTCTGGTCAGTTCTATTCTAACCTATTCTAATCTGTAACGTTTCGTTACCAGTTTAGTAAGATTTCCTCTTTTACCTGGTTATTACTTCCTCTCACTGAGAACTTTTAAAATAACTCCATTATTTGAAACATTTGTATGTGAAAGCTCAATATGTCTTGAACTGTTAGTTCTAATACAGCAGCTAGTGAAGCATCGTTTGTTCTCAGAGCTGAACACAGTAACACCTAAAGAACATGAGACGATATTTTGCAAGGATCAACCATAAAACACCAACAGAACATTTACGCCCTCTTGTGGTGGAGAAGGCAAGACCCTGCAACTGAGGTTGCAATGGGCCTTTATAAAGGTAAATTTGAATGCACATGTACAAGTGTGTGTCTGACTTACGCAGAGTGGGTGGCAGAGGTAAATAATAGCCCACGGCCTCCTCGGAGCGAGTGAGGAGATTGTCTAGGCCGAAGGTGATGGCTTTCCCTGCTGCTGAAGCCTGAGCTGCCTCCAGCACATCCCAGCTGAATCTGAGCGTACTTTCCCACCGCTCTGCCATGCCATCCAGCTCCTCATTCACTCGAGACTGCACATCCCCCAGCCTCGTGAAAAACGTGTCCTTCAGGTGCTCAATCACCTGAGCGGAGAAAACGAAGGCTGAGATTACGACCCAAAGGCACTACAGAATACAAATGTGGACTTTTGGAGATAATTATTCTAAGCAAATGACCAGTATCACACAAAATTAAATCCTTGAGCCAGAGACAACCTTGAGGAATCTCCATTGTCTATCAAACAGATTTGTTCAGCATTATTATTAACAGTGTTATGAATTCAAAGCAGGCAGGATGGATTTGGATATGCAGAGCCCCTTTCTCTAAAACAGTAAAGAAGCAAGAGGAATCAAAAAGAAGAACCATTTTCATTGGTGCTGCAAATAACTGGTTTTGGATCTTTAAAAAAGAACTTAGAAGCAACCAAAAATGGTTGAGGAGCTACTGCCTGAACAATTTATTTGCTCACAGCACACTAAAGTACAATTTAAAATATAAGTAATGTTTTGAATTTGAAATGACATGTATACATTTGTTTCAGTATGTTAGGATATGCATTTATTTCAACATGTTTTCTTGCAGCATTAAAGAATATTACTTTAAAATGTACCCTCTGAAAAATGTAGAAAAGAATATTTCAGTTCCATAAATTGCATTTTAAAAATGTAATTACCATCTTATTATTTTAGTTTCAGAGCATAAATCATGCCTATCAGTCATGGTTTACTGTCTTGTTAGGTGATTGACAATCATGCCAGACGAACTGAAACAGACTGATGTATGAGGAACAGGTCAGCTCTCTCTGCACCTTCGGCAAGAATGAAAAGTTTGCAACGGTCTTTTCTGCACACAAAATTAGGACTTGGAAAAAGAGCTTGATTTTTTTTTCTATTTCCAAAATGTTTTAGTGACAACAGTTTCATTGGATTTTTATGAAATGTACAGAGAGTAGAGTGAGTTTCAGATTTCTCTCTGTGTCTGCAAAACTAAAAGAAATTGTTCATTTTCTACCGTATGGGGCAGTTGCATGTGAGGTCCAGGACACATGCCCAGTGCCAAGGGGCGCTAGAGGGTAGTAAAGTAAGGGTGTAAAGAAAAGCCGGAAAATCAGGCCAGCATTTTATGGATGCACCAATCTACAAGCCTAGATCTGGTTTGAATTTAAAAGGAAAATGGCTAAAAACTGATATGTCTGCCACAAGTTGATGCACTCCCAGATGTGAGCAAGAGAGGGACGGCCTGTCCCAGAGTTCACATTTGCAATTATCAAAAGTTCACAAGTGCTTGGCAAGACTGTGAGTGTGTGGAAATGTATATATGTCCGAGACATATTCGGCTCTATGCTGCTGTGATGCAGGTTTTGGGAAAGGCTGTGTGTGGTCTTGAACTCTGTGTTTTTGTACTTTGAGAAACTTTTTCAGATCCTTTACTTTCCTGTATGGAGGGCCATTTAGAGCCCTATGACAGTCACCTCCGCTGCTGTGTTGAGTGAATGCAAGAACTATGGATCAGGCAGAATCAAGTAACACAGACACAGTGCTCTTGTGCATGAATAAAATCAAATCCTCACAGCAATGTTCAAACATCTAGTATAAAGCTTTTCCAGAAAAGCAGAGACTATATAGCAAAGAGGGGACAAGCTCCATATTATTATTTTTCATTTATGAAGAAACATTGAATGAGAACATTTCTGCAAACTTTTGGACATGGTGTAAGAATAGCTGCCTTGGTATTTTATTAAGAGAGGGTGATGTATCTGTCTGTGAGTGTGTCTGTGAGTGTGTGTGTGTGTGTGTGTGTGTGTGTGTGTGTGTGCCCTCTTAAATAAGCAATTGAGACTCTCACCTCATCTGCTGACTGATGAAGGATAGGAAAGGTTTTCTCCAGCTGCTCCAAACCCACAAGAGCATAACCATTCACAGTTTCAACTACAGAAGAAGGCAAAACACATGCTTTTCATTCGAGTATGACAATACATAGCAGCCTGAGCTAAAACAGAACAGCAAAAGGAGCTTGAAAATAAAAACCGACATCGCTTAGTGAGGTTCTAAGAAAATCTTCAGCTGAAATCAACAGTCAAGCACATTTCTAAAAGGAAAGAGAGGAAAAACTGTACGTCCTTACACATTTTCTTTCCATACCATGCCATTTATGAGTCAAATATGGTATCAGGGAGTATCTCTGAGGTACACCTTTACATTTTAATGGCAAAAGAGGAAGGAGAAAAGAGGATTTCTTTTCTTCTTAATGATATGATCAAGCTGAATATGACCTGAACATGAACTGACAAGGCCAGTTTATATTTCAGGTTGATGTCAAAGAGGATTGCTATATAATTATTTATATCTAACTATATAGTTATATAACTGTAAGGGAAGGGCATTTTTATAGATGGACTTTCTGGCTCTTAAGGGCCTAGGTTTTCGGAGGCCCCTAGTGATAATCTAAAGGGCCCCAAAAATTTGAGATGTAGTGGCTTGAGTGTGCTCACTCTCAGGTTCCAGACGCTGTAGAAGGGGCGCTGCTCGTTGACTCGCCACTGTAGAAACACTGCGGACACTCAGCTCTGTTATGCCACCTACTATACCCAAGAGAGGGTAACGACGCTTGACGCCCATGTAGACGCCTGCGACCATTTGCAGAGCAGAGCTAACCAGTGGCAGCTTCACCACTCGATTCACTGCACTTTCCTGCACACAAAGAGATTGCAGGTCATAGAAAACATAAATACACCTCACTGAACTTTCTGCAGAGCACTCTTACACAAAGACACACCAGAATGATCTGAGGCCGCTTTGAGAAGCTCAGAATTCTGAATGCGAATAGCTGTGGAGTGCATATTCCTATTTTTTGGAAACTTACCTCTCTGTTCTTTGTTTCTGACATCTCTCAGCCTCTGGGGACGAAAAGTAGAGGAGAGAAGACAAGACAGGGGCTTTATAGTCATTCCTTTTATTTCAGGAGTTCACAAACTCAGAAGCTAAGAGGAGTTTCAGTCCTGTTTTTCATTTTTGCATCCTGTGCATGAGGCAGTCAGCTGCCAACGGATCATAATACCAGTCTATGTTCTACCAACACACTGTGGAAATCCTGTTAAGTATTTAGAACCACAATTTCCACACTTCATCCAGTACCCAAATGACTGATAACTTCACTAAGGGCAAATCTGAGGTGGAGCAGAGCACAAGTTCTGGAGACTGACACAGTTAGAGGCACACTCCAGACCAAATCTGTTTCAGAGACACATTTTGAAGACCAGCAGCATTCAGAAGGCCTCTGTGAATATTAGGCATGGGACTAGATATGTGATCTATGACAGACAGATCACTCCATTCTACAATGAATGATATGTTTTCTTAAACAGGATCACGCAAAAGTCAGCTTTGTCAAGTCTGATTAAAACATTCACAGACTGTTGAAGGCAACTCTTCCACACTCAACGTCAAAGCTTTTGGTATATTATGTGAATCAGTTACATCAGTGCCGGCGCCAAGGGGGGCATTCGAAGGCATTGCCCCCCCCAGCGAGTCGGTCATATGTATGGGACGTCAGCCAGGAAGCCGCACCTTCTACCCCGGACCCACGGTCGACACCAGCCAGCAAACCCGACTCCCCGGAACCGCGACTGATAGGGCCCGCCCATAGCCAGTTAGATGCCCGCCCAGTTGGTCTGCTCTGGCGCCGGCACTGAGTTACATTATAATCATATTTTTGGATTTTACTGGGTTAGACTAAGACATAAATGTAAACATCTGTTTTATGTGTGTGTGTGCTTGTGTGTTGTGGTCAGTTTAACCAAATGAGTGAATTAATCAGATCAGATTTATCCGGAGATGAATTGAGGCCTGGAGTCTAGCCCAGTTTGATGATTTTCCTGCTCTAGTGCATTAACTAAAACTGGTAAATAACTTAAATCAAGTATGTTTGAGCAATAAAAATCATCAAACTGTGCAGGAACCCAGTCCTGAGGGTCCTCACCCCTGTTTTACGCAGAAGTTTGGCAAGTTTTGTCTGAGGTGTAGAGAGCTTTGAGAAGTGACATCCCTGTCTTTTCAGAGGATTCTGTCATTCTGTGGAGTTATGTAACAGGGGTGGGGAACTCCGTCCTGAAGTCTAGATTTCTGCATTTGGACGATTTTCCTGCTCAAGCAACCCTGATTTAACTGATCAGTTACTCACCAGGGTTAGCTAGTGTGCTAGAGCAGCCCCCCTAGCTTCCCAGTCCTCACATGAAAAAAAAAATTACATTGATCTTTGGTTGTCATGTCATTGTTTTAAAAGGTCACATTGATTTTTATCATGCTGTTATTAAAAAAAAGAAAAAGGAGAGGATGATAGTCTTGAGCTACATGTACTGACCTGGTGTAAATAAGCAAAGAAAAGGGACCTTTTTTACAGTCCCTGAATGAATCCAGCAGTGTTCTCTCAGTGTTAGAGCTCAAAATTCACTGTGTCACTCTGCAGACATGCAGTAATCACAGACATAATATTTTATCAAACTTAGGTCAAGCATGCAAAGCTTATTGTCTAGGACAGGCATGTCCAAAGTCTGGCCCGGGGGCCAATTGCGGCTCATGTCAAAAAATCAATATGCAGCCCGCCAGCTCTGTTGACCACAGTATAAAATACATGCGTACAAAATACACACAGTATAAAATACACGTTTGTGGATGCACTCTCGCTGCATGACCCTTGTGTGACCGTTTCCAGACCATTTCTAAAATGGCGACTGTAACTAAAAAAAAGGAAAGTTGACAGCGAGGGCCACCGCTTCCAGGACAAGTGGAAATTGGAGTATTTTCAACAAACTGGGTCTCGTAAACCTGACAAATTAAATGTGAAGAAATGAAAAGTATGCTGTTTGCAATACAATTTTCATCAAATTGTTCATTTTTATTTAATGTTAATGGTTCAATTTAATGTTAATGTCTGGCTGAATGTTCGGCTCCCACACATTTTCACCTCAACAAATCTGGCCCTCTTTGCAAAACGTTTGGACACCCCTGGTCTAGGGGGCAAATCATTAATCTGCTGTAACATCTGTCCGACAGTCGAACAAATCCTATATAATCTTTGACAGTGACACGCCGATTTGAAAAGTTCACACTTGGTTTTATATCAGTGAACTTGACGCAGGTCCTGTAGAGCTGAGTTCTAGTCTGGATCTAATACAGCCCTGTTATTCAAAAGCTCCTCAAGGCTTTGCATGGTCAGACTGATGAGTTAAATCCAGCCTGCACATAACCTGTGTTAGAAACATTTTCCAGGAAAAAGCATACGTTGTCTTTTGTCAAACTGAACTTACAAAACATTTTCAAATGCTGCATGATTATACAGTCCTTGGATTGTCTCCCAGTGTGGTACAGAATTGCTCACTCCTTCACCTTTTTAAAAACGTTTGCACTCCAATTGCACTTTCAATTTTCTTTTATGCATCCTTTTATTTGATTTTGTATTATATCCCTGTAAAGCACACTGAATGACCTTTTGTGTATGACAATGTGCTTTATAAATAATTTGAACTTGGACTTGAAATATTTAGTTTCATTCTTCCCTAATCATACAGTATATATCAGCAAAATATCACAGATCATACATCCACTTTATGTAAACCTTTTAGTAATATTTGTTTATAGTTTATTTATAGTAATATTATTTATGGTAATATATAAAATGATCCAAAAAAGTGAAGAGATTTTATTCTTACCTGTTAGTTAGACTTGGGTAGTTACTGTCCTTAAGAAATTGAAAGTATGTGCTGTAGGTGGGATAATTTGACCTCTGCAGGACTGCCTCTCCTCTGCTCCCACGCTTTTAAAGCCTCCAGTTGGCTGGCAGCCATGAAATTCAGCTCTGCTGAATGGTTTTGCCATTTCCACGGTAGACACACACATGATTCCCTCATATGAAGGGTGTGGCTGATGTGTGCGTAAATTGTGATTCAGATATTTTTTTACAAGATCACTATGAAAGGAAGAAAATAGATGTCCTGTTACAACCATGTACATCAAGACAGGTACATGCACGCAGGTTTGGTATTCTCTATATTAGTCTTTATTAAAATACACAAATGGGCCCTTTTTTGTCCCTGTACAGATACTGTACGTTTTTGTCCCTGTACACTCTTAGAAACACTCATTCGTTCATTTACTCAGCTTCTTATCCTAAGCAGGGTCCCTGATGGTACTGGAGCCTATCCTAGCAATCACTGGGCCAAAGGCATAGAAACACCCTGCACAATGTCTCTAGAAAAGACACACACAAACCCACCGAGGGGCAATTTAGCATCTCCAGTCCACCTGACAATCCACCCAGGAACACATTTGGTACCTTTATTTTAATAGTTTTACTCAATATATGTATTTTACTACGGCTGACCTTTGTATGTTATAGTAAAGGATAAAGATGACTGAGCACTTATCAGTGCCGATTTTTCTATTATACTTCTTGTTTATTATTTTTAATACAAGCCCTATTTGTGGACAGTTT
>JBBPCX010000006.1:9445710-9467391 GCA_037974365.1 Hydrocynus forskahlii
AGCACTTATCAGTGCCGATTTTTCTATTATACTTCTTGTTTATTATTTTTAATACAAGCCCTATTTGTGGACAGTTTGCTTTTTCTTAAATCCATGTCAGGGACAATACTAATGCTGATATCGCATCAGTGAGAGTCAAAAGTCTTGGTCAAGACTAAGAAAGAATACCCACACATTTGATGGTTTTCGCGACTGCATTTGATACATTCCAAGTTCTTGAAATTTTCCGGATTGACTGACCTTCATGTCTTAAAGTAATGATGGACTGTTGTTTCTCTTTACTCTGTTAAGTGGTTCTTGCCATAATGTGGAGTAGAACAGTAGCTGAATAGGACTATTCACTGTTTACCAACCCCTACCTCCACACAACACATTTGTTGGTCCCAAACACACTGACAAGGCACCCCTGTTAAATAAAAAAACATTCCAGGTCAATACCTCATGAATCTGATTGAAAGAATGGCAAGAGTGTTCAAAGCTGTCCTTAAATGACATTATTTCAATCAGATTCATGAGGTATTGACCTGGAAAATATAAAACATTCTGATTTGTTCAACTCTTTTTTGTTTACTGCATAATTCTACACATGTTCCTTCATCATTTTGATGTTTTCAAAATTAACCTATAATGTAGAAAACAATAAAGATGAACGAAAACCATTGCGTGAGAAGGTTGTATACAGATTTTTGACTGGAAGTGTACATTCTGTATGCGTTCATCTTTAGTGAGAACTGATCACTAAGGCACTCATTGAGAATCTTTAAGACTGAATGCGTGACAGTCCCATGTTGTTTTCTAAGAAAATTTCAGGAATGAGGTCATCACACAACCATGACAGTGCCATCACCACAAATTTGATCAGAGGCTTCCATTATTTTTAAATTATTACATGTGTCCCAGATCTTCTTTGGGTAATGCATATTTCATGCAACTTTTTTATTTTTATGCAGCATTAACGATAAGATGATGAGATGACATTAAAATGACAAAAGGAAGTTGCATTTTTAAAAATTGAGGACAAGTAGAAGAGGAGGAATAATTCTAAATAAAACAGTTAAGTGTACATGTTAATTTTCTAGGAAAACGAGCAATAATATAGAGTTTTAGATGAAAGCTGTGTTGAAATTGCTTGATTGTACAGAACAAGACTTATTATACTCTCTGCCTTGCTAGCAGTGCTAACTCCACATGACTTAACAGAGCGTTTAATGCGGTTACATATAAATCTGTGCAATGTTTATATTTCTTTGATACAATTATCACCAGACATTGACCTTAGCATCTGGGGATTTCTCAACCACTCTCACTAGAAAAGATTGGCATCTATTGGGAATTTCCTACCCAAATAATGAGAATATTGTTCAGTTTCTTTCAAAATCACACAGGCGAAAGCTTTCTGCTATACAATGAACTGCTTACAGTTTACACAGAAGACCTGGAAAGCTAAAGGCCACTTCCTGCACTGAAGAATGATTAGTAGGGATGCAAGCACTTCTCTGCTGGACATAAAGGGCTTAATCAGCAAAATTGAGGCTGAAGAAGGGGGAAAGCACACCAGGAGGCTAAAATTCACTTTTGTATCACATTTAATTTGTACATTCAGTGTGTGTAAGAACGCCAGTCAGTGTGCTATATTCAGCAAATGTCATGACCTTTCAGCAATGTATGTCATTTATTTATTCACGTCATTCTTTTTATTCTTTCACTTGTGATATTTGCACACAAAAAGGTCCCCCAGTTTATTATTCTGAACCACTCTAATCATGTTCACATTGCTTTCTGATAGCTTTGTCCATATATTTTGAATCTTCCCAGCCATTTCAGTAATACTGGCATAAAGATACAAAAGCACTTTTTACAGCAAGGAAAGCTATCGAGAAGTGAGCAGAGGGAGTGTTTTTTCAGCTGGAGCATAACTAGAGCATTTTTAGCCTGTATGAAAAGAAGCCCTTTTCCTTTCAGTAACTTAACAGTTGGTACCATCTGTTAGATGACACTTTTAAATAAAAGTAAATCTGGCCTGTTCATATCAATTCCCCAAGGTGTCTGAAAGAAAGGTAATATGAACATAACTGCCATGAGCTCTTGGAGTGTGTGTGTGTGTAAGAGGTGTTTACAGGTGTGTGTGTAGGTTTACAGTAGAATCAGACAGGTGTCAGAAAAATCTGCTGTGAGGAGCCCTGCACACCACCCCGAAAGATCTGACCCCCAAATTCAACCAAGAATTGACCAGACCAATAATGATAAGCAATAATCAATAAAATGATTACTTGATAACCTTTTTTGCTTTTTTAAACAAATTTTCAATATAATCAATTTGTGAAGCACAGTGAGCATAAGACACGTTAAACCTAAAGATGCCAGTAGCCTTATAATCCGCATCACTAGCTTTGGTAAACTGTGCACTCCCATTAACCCCCCCGCACCCCCAAACTCTCCCTCATGGATAAACAGGCTTAATTAATTATAGGTATCAGTCTAGGTACAGCCAGAGAGTCAATGGGGCCTTTACCTTAACAGTCTATTAACCCAGCCTAATCAAACAGAGATCTTCCAGATCCCTTCCAATTATTTTACTAACACACACCATACCATAACTATCCGGCCTCCACAAAACATGCCAGTGGTGTCCAGTGCATACAGTACAATATCTAGTAACCTCAAAGTAAATACACACAGACACGCCCACCATCTCTCTATATTGTGCAATATTTACATTGTTATTAAAACCCAGTGAAGAAAATATCTGCTTCCAAAAAGCATATGGCGTGCAGCACAGGACTGAGAGGAACGTATAAAAAAGAGGCAACTTGCGTGGTGGAAAAACAGACTTTGAGCATGTGTGACATTTGTGACTTTACAGATACAGCACACTGACATTCAGAGTGGACTGTGACTGGTCTCATGGTTTCTCCCTTGCAGTTTTACAGCATCACACTAAACTGTGTATGATCTGGAGAATAACTGAATAAAAAAATGTAACAAAGTTTGGGAAAATGTCACCACACTTAAAGTCTTCATCATTCAATCCAAGTTGCACAAAAGGAGAACATACAGATCAGTCCATCAACGTTTTCCACATGAACTCCTCATGTTGTGCTACAGTATGCTTTTAACTGACACTGGGGTTCAGCTACATCCTGATCACTGTGAACCTTTATATACCAGCACAGGAGGAATCTTTACCTGATCTCCACTTCAAATAAATAGGCGTCATCCATAACTCATTACACAACCCATGAATAATGAATGTGGTGTACACCAATGGTCGCATTTAACTTGAAAAATGTGACAAGTGACACTAACTCTCGGAACTGACTACTGTTCGCTTAGTTTTTTAGTTTTTTTCCCCCAATGGAGTAAATCTTGTGTTATTCAGACATGCGGTACAGTGCAGTGAGGGGTCTGTAGAGGCATAACCGCGGGAAGTAGGGGTGCTGGGGGAGTTGGCGTGTCAGGACATGTTAATCTGTCAAATCATTCTGATGCTTACTGTTAGGTAAATTTAATTTGAACTCCCCATCGACAAAATTAGTCCATATTATTACATACGGCAGCAGCTCCCCTTGTTCAAAATACATTCCCGCGGCTATGTGTAGAGGCAGACGTTTTACACTTGAATTTAAACACACACACATTCACAATTGCTTAAATCAGGAGGTTGTACTCATAACAGTCTCAGAATTGTGTACATTGTAATATTTTGGTCTCTCTATTTTTCAGTGGATGATGTGTTTGTGTTTGTTTCTGTGTGTATGCATATTTGTTTGGATGTGTGTATGTGTCTGTCAGTGTACATGGCTGAAACAGCATTATTTAAAAAGGATTATTTCAGACCTATATTTCACTATACAGCCATTGCAAAAGTCCACTGTGTTTCCTACAAAGTCCATCTGAAGTACCTCCGATTCACTGGCTGCTCCTTTAGTGCACACAGGCACCTCTGTTAGGGCCTTAAGTCTCCCTTGTCTGTGTGTGCCTGTGTTTGTGTGTGTGTGTGCGTGTGTGTGTGTGTGTGTATATATGTATGTATTTGTTTCTATGTGTGCAGAAGAGAGAGAGCTGAGGCCCTAGTATTCGGTGAGGCTGTGCCATTTGGAGATTTGTCGCCGTGGGTTTTGGCAGACCTCTTGCCAGTGGGTGGCGCCAGAGGGGCAGGGACTGTGTGTACCCAGGACCAGCCGACCCACAGCCTGGTTTTTAGTGGTGCGGTCAAAGTCCATGACCAGGAATTCGATGGAGATGTCAGGTAGCAGGTCTGCGGGCACATCGTAGATAAAGGACTCATTGAAGACGGGATTCAGCGTGCACTTCTTTACATGAGTCTTCTTCTTGGCGATGCGTTTGCGGCCATAGAACACATTCACCTTAACGTATGGATCTGAGAGATAAGAAGTGATGTTAAGCGAAGTCAATATGCATTTTCCTTTTCTAAAATACACCACAAACCGCAAATTTTAACAATAAGAAAAGATGCTGTTTGGCTTTTGGAGCCAGCAGTTGGAGTACAATTACAATAGTCTTCAATTAAATATGCTAATTTTTAACCAAAACATAACATTTGGATATAACCCAAAATTATCGTTTTTATAGACATTAGAGTTGCTTCCTTCTTAACTGTACCAAAATCAATTCAAATTGTACTGTTGTAAAATCTACTAGATGCTATTTAAATTGTGTTTGCACCTGGATTTACAGCATGTATATGTACTTACTTCCAGACAGGCCGGTGATGTCCAGTTTAGGAAGATGTCTGGCCTTCAGGACCACCACACTGAGCCTATGAGAGACAGGCTGGTAGGACAGAGATACCAGCAGCTCCCCACGGCTCGCACACTGCAAAATCAGACACAATGTCTTTCTTCAGTTCAGTCACGTCATTCCTACCCATTCATAATCCAATATATTTCCTTAGCAATGAAGTCTGAATTGTGTTGGCTGCCTAGAGGCAGTCATTGTCTAGAAGGGTAGTAAATGTATGATATAAATCTCTTTTCTGTACTCTGCAGTACAACTCCTGTTGCTCTACAAAACTCACAAAAACAACCAAGCTATTTGCCATAGCACCACTACCTCTGTAAACCTGGGGGTCACTTTGACGCAGTCCAAACCCAGCTCTCTGCTTTTCATGTTCAAGTTCACTAGGAAAGGCAGCTGTTCATTTGCCACAACAGCACCACCCTGTAATTGAAGTCCTAGCTGCACCTTAGCCTGCATTTAGCCTCACAAAGCAACTAATATTGTTACAGGCAGCACAACAAACCTGCTGAAACAGGAGCAGCACTTTCTGCTGCAGATTTTGCTTTCTGCACAGTCTGGGTCTTTAATGTTCATAACATTTCTGCACACTGGTAACCCATTAATAAACAACCCGGATAAATACAAAAATAATTTTATGAACATAAAAACAAGTCTATGATATTTCTTATAATACAGGTTTACATTACAATCGAAAACAATATTTTAATATTAAATACAGTGTCAACATTAAAGGTGCAGAGTCTCTGGAGTTTTGCTAAATTCAAAGCATTTCTGAATTCTTAGCAATTCTGAATAATAAACTGTATTTAACTTTTTGTACACACATATGCAGCTTCACATTGTGTATTTTATATCCAAGATAAAGGCCAGTCTGGAGAAAAAGGAGAAAAAGTAAACACTTGCACTTTTCAAATAAGCATCAGTGTAAAAATTAAACTGCTCACAACTATGCTAATGTGACACCATCACACATTTACTTATTACATTAATATACTTGATTAGGTTAAAATGTTAATACTTTTTTACTTTCACTGAAATATATATTTTTTTGGCTCCAAACTTTTGAATCAATGATATTTTGACACAGTGCCCATGCTTTTGTTCGAGTATAATTTTCTTGTTGGCCTATGTTTACACCCTGTGCCCTCCACCAATATCAAACTGTAGACACACTTGTTACTGCCTGTTTCCATGTCATTTCACTCTGCCTCACTAATGATTATTTTACCCTCTCAGATTATTTTAGCCATTGCCATCTGTAGAATGATGCCAATCTTTTCTTAAGTACAAACAAGGCTACTTCCCACACCTTGTGAATTACTGAAGTACTATAAAGTATATCATAATCCTAACACGACCCTATATGAATTTTGAAATTAGGGAAAGGATTCTTAAAGGTTTTACTGGTTTGGTAGCAGTATAAATTTTATATATATCTTATATTCCTGTTACTACTAAACATCATATGCACTTAACACTGGTTTACTATTTTTCTTGCTTATGAGGAATGTCAAGAGACTGAAGCTCAAGCAGCACTGAAGAGTCACAGAGCCAGAGTGTCTGTAATGTTCAGTAGCAGTCTTTGCAAAATCCAGTGTCGTCTGAGATTCACCAGTCCTCCAATCCACAAGTAGGAGGACAAACCACTTCAACAGTGACTAATGTTGACTAATGTTCCAATGTTCAGACGTCATCCCGAGCCTTGTCTGTAGTTCCTGTGTCCAGCAGAAGTAAAGTTAGGCCTATATAAATTTAAAAAACATGTAAAAATACCGCTAGTGGCGATTTAAAGGTAGCGTCGCACACATGCACAACTAAACAACAAAAACGCAACATTTTCTTTTATTATATAAAAGTAATGTGAAGTGGTACCACGGAGGGTGTGTTAGAATGTTTACATTTGGTAGGTTTGCTGTGTTCTATATTGGAATGGGGTCCATGTGAAGCCCTCTGAGCTGTACTCTGATCCATGATATCTACTGTAGAAATAAAGTTGCTGTTATTATTATTACTTGGCTAAAATAGTTTTTGCTAATTTATACACTGTCGGGACAAATGCTACATATGTCCGCGCCGTGACCTGAAGAACTAATCGCTAAAGGCTAAATACATGCATGTTTCTTCGTAATGCTGAGATAAAAACGTACTTTTGGGATTATTTAGCCCTTAGTTTAGACTGTCTTTGTCCTGTTTGATCCCGTCGATGTACATAATCATACAGATATCATCAGAATCAGACGACCTCGAACTAAACGGCAGGTATATTAATATTACAGTATATGAAAGTATTTTACATGTGCTAAAAATAATAAATTGCACAAAAATGCACAGCCTAAAAGTAAAATTTTACACCCTATAATCCACATGCTGTTTATCTGACATGTTGCAACTCTCACACGGAGCTCAAATGAAAGGTTCTGTTCCTGTAGCAGTGCGGCAGTGAAAAAGCCCCCCGCCCCCCAAATAGTTTCCAGCTCTGCCACTTTCTGAACGTTCTTTAGGCTATTTCAACCAGTATTGCGGTGTAAGAAAAATTCATATCATAACAATAATAAAAAACAGTTTTTGGTATGAACCGGTATACTGTCCTAGTATACTGCCCTAGTATACGGCAGTAGTTCCAATTACACACATCAACATGGAATATGTGCTCATGAGTCATTGTCGCATACAGAGACTAAACAGCAGATAAACAATAGCTGATGCAATATTGAAACTGATGATTTCTATCCAAAAATGATCACTGAATATTCTGTATTGTGTATCGGCATACTGTGTGACATTCAAATGGCACAGAAATGAACTTAAAACAACTGGATTACACTCAGATGAAATGGGAAAAAACTGATTAAGACTTGTTGGCTGAATACGGGTTCTTTAGATGTCTGCTGGTTCCTTAACAAAATAGCTGTTACTAAGTCTGTCTCTAAGCCAAATGATCGAAATTAGTGAACATTGTCAGTCTGTTAACACATACTGCACTGCCTCACTACAGCTGTAGTTTTATTACCCTCCAAGTGTCTCACATTCAGCAAACTGCTGTGATTACATACATTTACCTTACTTTCACAAATTACCCAAAGCTTAGGGGTGTCTCAATACAGATTACTATAGAGCTGTGGGAAAAAATAAGAGACCACTGCAAAAATGTTCAGTTTCTCAGGTTTATCTTTTATAGGTGCAAGTATTGAACTGAACAGCTTTGCCTTTGTTTTTAAGAGCTGCTGACAATATTTCTCCTAATTTCCAAATAAAAATATTGTTCTTTAAAGCAGAATTTTAAAGGAAATGACACAACATCAAAATAAGAGAAATGATGCAGTTTTTACAGAACTTGAAAAATTGAAGAACACAAATCTATTGTTCACTCTTAAACAAAACGGCAAGAATTACCTTTGACGTACTTCTAGTAGTGTTTTACCATCCAACTGGTCTCACTGTGAGAGGAGAGTGTTGATTACAGCAGTAGTATTTATCCATTTCCTCTTTAAATAAGATTTGATTCAGTTGATCAGTAATCAGTACCTCATAAAGTGTAGGAATCTAACAGACACTGGCATGGAATAGTTGTCATACTCATAGAGATGTTGATTTAAAAATAAATTGCAGTGGTCTCGTATTTTTCCCGGAGCTGAATATATTGTTTGATGAAGACAATGCATACTGCTAACAGAATACATGTATATTTTCTGCAAAACAGTGTGCGAAACCAGACGCTGAAACGGGCTGGAATGATTTTTACAATTGTATTTGAAGCAGTATTCCTAAAAGTGATAACCCTGAATACAGAAAAGCTCAGCTCAACTACTGAATCTTTAACAAATCAATCATTATTATCATTAAGAGTCAAAAGCAATAATGTTGGGCGAAGAGCGGTAGATCAAACAGTGACTGGTCAACATGAGTATCAGATATGAGTACTAATAACCCTGATGTGCTATCTCAAGACATCACCTAAATGTACCATTTAAGAGTGAGAAGAAAACACAGTTCTGAAACAGGCAAAAACAAAGAACTCACAAAAGAAAGCACAAAATGGATGTTTATAGTTCCGATTTCCAGTTTCGGAATCTTGGTCTCTACAGACCAGCAGTGCTTATAAAATCTCCTCCCACACTCATTTCAGCCAGAGAGTAATAGCCACACTTTATACAGAAACACAAGATAACACTGTAAATTAAGTTGATTATCGATAGCACTGATAAGACCACTGACCATTTTAAAAAGGTGGTCTAGTGGTTAAGGCATTGCCCTTGCAATCAGAACGTTGTAAGTTCAAATCCCAACTGCTAGTGTTGAGCAAGGTACCGTTCCCACACACCCCTCCCTGAGTGCCCCTCGTTGGTGGCAGCCCCCTGCTTTACTTGGAGAACGGGTTAAAAGCAGAGAGAGAAGTTCACATTGTTCACACTGTGTGCTGTGCTGTGTTCACATATGACTATAAGGAATCACTTTACTTAAATTCAGTGGTTCATATAGTCACACATATATTAATTTATTTGAACATACACATGTACTTACAGACTTATTATTAACTTATCTTACACCATTTCACACAGTAAGAAAAACAGAAAGCAGCATTGGTACTGCTTTAGTGCTTGTAGTTGGGGAGTTGGTACAGTGAGTAAAAAGTGGAACTGGTGCATCCCTAATAATCTCTAATTATGGTTTGTGTGTGTGGTGAAGAGCGTGTTGCTCTGCTCTTACCTGCATGTTCCTCTTGCTGATCTGCTGTGTGATGTGCACCCTGCCCGTGCTGGGGTCCACGTCAGCCAGCGGCACCAGCGCCTCTCCAATCACGTCGTCCCGTGAGAAACGGTCAAAGCTCAGCACCAGGAAGTGCAGTGTGAGCTCTGGCAGCGAGCTGTAGGGCACTCCATAGAAAGTGAAGGTCTCGTCGAACGCCGGCTCCAGAGTCCTACGCATGACGCGGGTCTTCACACGGTGCTTCTTCTCTGGCAAGATCGTCATCTTCACGTAGGGATCAGCGCTACCAGCCTGGCTGTCCACTGCTGGCAGCTCTCGTGCCTCCAGGACAGTGACCACCAGGGCCTTCTTGGGAAAGTTGTAGTCAACGGCCAGGCTGAGGGTACCGCGGCTCTGTTCGTCAGCTGGGGTGAAAGGGGTGGCTATGTTGGAGGCGGTGGTGCTGGAGCTCTGGCTGCTGCTGCCGCTGGCCGGGCTGCTGTCCAGGCTGCAGTAATCTGCACGGACGGGCAGTTCCTTCTCCAGCCGTGCCGCCAGGGGAGAGCTGTCTTCTAACCCACTCATCTGGAGCTGAGGGGCCCCGACTGGGCTATTCTCTGACCCTGTGCCCGCATCCACCAACACCACTGGGCAACCCTTGCCATCCTCCACATCAGCACCTCGCACACCGGCTCTACGGGCCAGCCGAACAATCCTCTTGCTGCTGGTCAGTGTCTCCGGGTAGATGCTCATGCCCTTCAGCATATGAATGAACTTGTATGGCGGGTCTGTGGAGGGGTCGCTGTGTTCCGAGTGGATGCCGTGGAGCTTGTAGTTGCCCGTCATCCTGTGGTAGCGCTTCTGACAGCAGATCCACATGAAAATTAACGCCACCACTGCAACCACCAGCGCGCCAGCACCGATAAAGCCCGCAAGAACTGGGGACATACCTGAGAGAGAGAGAGAGAGAGAGAGAGAGAGAGAGAGATTGTTAACAGTTTTCACTGCAATCGTGTACTTACAGGAAGCAAGTAGGAGAAACAATTACAGATAGTTTACTTTCATAAACAATGTCACTTTTTGTTTTGCTCTCATTAAACACAGACAAAATAACATTGCGATCATACTAATAACTGATTACTTTTGTTGGATTATGTTCATTGTATAACTGTCAGTATCCAAGGTACAGCACATAGTAAACAAAAATGTCAGCTTTCTGCAATATCAATAAAGTGGGAGCAAACGCACTGATGTGAGTCTAGCAGTCTTTCATTTGTCCACACGACTGTAATCAAAAACAGAATTGTGAATGGCACACAAGCTGAGGCCAGCACAGCCTGGTGATTTCCCTGCTTTGTCACACTTAATAAACCTGATAAACAACCAATAAGGAACCCAGCCCTGCTGTACTTGAAGTTCACTACCAGTGTACTACATACAAGTCACATTACAATACCTGAACCATTATATTTATCAAGGAAAAATACTAAAAAAAAAAACTAAAATACTAAAAATACTATGAGTAAGTTATTTAAAATGTTGCGTAACTGAGAGCAGCTGAGAGAAAATATAGTAAACATTAAGGTGTTTTTAAAGCATTTTAAACATACAGTTTGGATTATGTAGGAGAAAATCATTCAGACGTTGCATCCTCAGCGGAAAAAGAACAATTTACACATTTAGTAATTTCAATTAACTCATCCATCTAAAGTTACAAGGACTCACAAGAAGCTTGCAATAAACTATTACCAGTATTGTACACGTCTAAAAGGAAATAATTTTTTAAAAAACTGTCTTTATTTTTGTGACACCAAAGCATGGCTCTTGGATTTGGCTAAGTACTGTATTGAGTCTTCAGCAGCTGATTGACACCAGGCGTGTGAAGCAGAAGGACACAGCCACACCACACAGCACCACGCACGGGCTGATTCATTCACTGTCTGACGCAAAGACTGTCATGCTGCACTGGCACAATGAGAATTACACAATCACCAGGCTCAAAATGACTGTATAATGTGATTCAAAATGAGTAGGAGGCAGTGAGAGGCTGGGTAGGAAGATGGCGGAGGCAGAGTACAGAGGGAGGCATTTTGGAGACGGAAGGGTGGGTGTAGTGGAGGAGAGGGTGGCCTGCTGGTTTCTTTATGTGTCCATCTGAACAGAGTTCTAGTGTCCAAAGCATTGAGCTGGGGCTGCGCCAATGTTACAACAGTCAAGTCTGATTTTAACTAACAGGCTCGTAGCTCTAAAACAGACGCTCTAATTTAGCTCGGCTGCACATGCTCTTTTCTGTGGCTTGCTGTGGAGAAGCAGAGGGTGGAATACCAATCAGCCATACAGAAACACAGCAGGAGATGGCACTCACAGCCTGGCACAGGCACACACAAGAGAAACGACAGTGAAAAGGAAACAAACACAGCAAAAAATTCACAGCTTCTATAGCTGTCAGTGCTCCGCTAGCGGCTCGTGATTGTATGCTTGGGTGTGGCACCTCACAACATCACGAGCTATTACTAACTGCCCAGAATACCAGCTACTCATTAGTTCACAGACATTCATCATCTGACTTCACTTCACCCTGCAATGATATTCCACATGCTGACATGTCAAAAAACAGGGCAGTCAGTAATTAGAGGAACATAATGTTCATTATTTTTGACCTTTTTTGTAAAAACAATAAGCTGCGTATATATTTGGCATCTCCTTCACAGTTTTATTATATATTTTTGAGCATACACTACAATATTTATCCTAGAATTTATATCCATCACAATCATAACAAGGCGGTCACAAATAGAGAATGCAGTACTGGTTTAGAAACCTACATGTGTTCAGTTGTAATACAGATTTATAAATACAAAAAAATAGTATAAACAGAATAAATAATTAAGGTTGCCATGGGCAAGAAAGCAGAAGAGTGTAAAATACAACCAACAACAACAAATAGACATTCACTCTTCAGAGCTTGGTCCCATAAAAATTGAAATAACGTGCCACGGAGCAAAACCTGGTGAGGGAGGGTAATGTTTCTGCCCGTTCTCATTGCTGGTGTGACGGGGGGATCAATTAGCAGACTGAGAGTAATGACAGTACAATAAAGACGCTCCCTGGAGGCAGAGAAAGCTCCCTCCCTGCTGGTGGCCTTTGAGCTGGAGGAGCTGCAGTGCTTTGTTAAAGATGCTGGAGAGCCTGGGCGGGGTCTGTGATTGCTGTCCTAATGGGGCCTTTGAGAAAAAGATAAGACACTGCAGACAAGGGTGTGTGTGTGTATGTGTGTGTGTGCGTGTGTTTAGCCTCTATAAGGTGCCTAAGGAAACACACTGTATTTTCATGTAATGTGACTCTGAATTCATGGTGTAATGAATAGTACAATGAATAGTACAAATACACAAAACACATCAAAATAATGGTGCATATATGTAAATGGAGAATCTCCCGGATATATATATGTATGTATGTATGTATGTATAAATGTAGATATAGATACACACATGAAGGACTACATGCAATATAGCCCTGGCATACAATACTTCATGCTCCAAATTATGTGATGATTAGTTTTTACAGTATACATAAATTGGGTCATTAGTTTTTATGTGTGACTTTGCTGCATGACATTGGAGTACCATGACATATGCTGTGCTGTAAAAAAAAGGCAGACAAGGCTTTCTAAAGTCTAAAGCACACTAGAGAGGAGAGAAAGGCTGTGTGAACGAGACACACACCCATACTTAAATGTCATGATGAAATTCTGCTACCAGTTCTCTTTTCTCATCCATTTCTCTTTGCTATCCATCTCTAGACAAAGACACCAGCCCTGTTTCCTGTTATTGGGCACTACTGCCCTGCAGGGATTCCAGAGGGATGATGTCAGATTTTGGAACACTCTCAAAGTCAGCTGCCCCAGTTGCCTGGAAACACCCCCAGGGGGGCTATACACACACACACACACGCGCACACACACACACACACACACACATTTATGCACACAAGATGCACACACAAGTGTCAAATTCAGACCCTTAGTATCCCACAATGCACTAATGAAAATAACGAGAAAACAAAAATGGACTCCAATATTGTCTAAGCCAAGTCAAACAATCTAAAAAAGGTCACAAATACGCTCGCCTCGTTTAAACCCCACAGGCCTAATCCTAGACATTTTCTCATGGACCCAGAACGGGTCAGACAGAACAACACAGCAGCAACAGAATTAAACCAAGCTAGATTGAATTTTTTCCCACCATGGAAAAGGCACCATTATACAGCATGGTGTCCAGCGGCTAGAGCACACACACAGTCACAAGTCAAAATTATTCAAATGAATTCTATTACAATACACAACCAATTCAATTTTCCTATCCCAACAAAATCCTAAATATTTAGTCAGCATTTTGCATGATGAAGATCCTAGATGAGTCTAGATGGTCACAACCATGTGTATGCCTTTTTTTTAATGTTTGATATCCATGGTTTGTTATTGTTCTTTGAAGTATTATTGTTGTTTGACTTAAAAACAAACAAACAAACAAAACTTATGGGTACTTGAATATTCATCAACATAATCAAACTATTAGTCTTTAGCAACAGGCTAAAACCAGAAGGGCTCATTTGTTGTCAGGTACATTTAAAAGGCCTATATCATGGAAAACAAAATATCCCCGAATTTTATTTTAAATAAGAGTTTGACGCACTATGTAAAGTTCCAAAGCATACTGTTCACTCCATAGATGGATATGAACCTGCAAAAAGCAGTCTGTTTTAATGTGTTTTTTTGTGATGTCACAAAAACCAACACATTTACACACATCCACCTTCGCCTACAGCAGTTTAGCTCTGCCCATTTAAAGCTAGCTTAAAATTTAAGTTAAAAATATGCAAGGAAAATGTAGGATATGGGCCCTTTAACATCACAAAAAACAGGACACCATGTTCTTTAGAATCACGTCAGAACATCAGGGTCAGAGACTTGAACCAGGACGTCAGTAAATTACAATAATCCCCAGTGCCACACCGTATACATGACCCAGACCTCTAAAAGCAAACACAGGTTCAAGTAAAGATTGCCTGAAATTCTACTATGCCCAGTAATAGTGCTGGATATTAGCTTGACACAGCATCTTCCTGTACTATTCTCTGAGGACCAGACGGAGAGGAAGGCAGAATAAGTTATGTGGAGGAGAGCAGTCTAGTGCTAAATATTGAAACATGTTTTGTAACGTCAAGGTCCTACATTGTTTGTGCAGTTACGCTGATTTGGGGCTCTCAGAGCTGCTCCACCCTTTCAGTGCGGAGGAGAGTGACAGGGAATTCACTGCCGAACAAACGAACGTCATGTCTGTTTCAAATAACATGGCTGCAGCTTAGCCCGTTCATTTTTATCAGACCTTATAGCGGACAAGCTGCCTTATCTTCAAAAGACCAGCATAGCACAGGCTCAAAGTAATTCATCTCATCAAGCAACCAGTTATCAGCACAGACATTTATTAGTTGACCGAGATGTGTTATTGCCTGCCTTGAGAGCAGCATGGGCTGTATACAGATAAGCCAGGCAGAAAGAGAATAGGGAGGACAGAAGGATGATGCAGCAAAAGACAGAAGCAGCTGGCATCTGGCCCTCTTCATAAAACATGCAACTGGAGCCATGTTCCAAAAAGAACTGGGTGCTTGTTATTACCAGTCTCTCCCTACTTCCTAACGAGCTCTCGTCTTTACACTCTTTACTCATTTCCTTCTTCACATCTGACTCTGCTCCTTACAGTGAAAACGTTTTGTTCTACATATGAACCAAGATTGAAGGTTAAGTCTTAGTCTCTACGATGCTAAAGCAGGGCTGCTTCTATTAACTGATTAAACTCTATATTACAATAACAACACTGACTTAAGTGTAATGTACTATTTTACGCTCTATGCATGTCCATTTTTTGAGTCAAAAATGCCTATTAGTATTATCATTTTTCATGGCTTCCTAGTTCTCTAAAAGATACTTGTATAAATAATTGTAAAAAATAATTGATAGATACAAATAGCACCAACTGTGACGTCTCAGGTTCTCTCGCACAATACCTTTTTTCATTTTTGAGTAGAGGTTGGCAGAAACTCTGCTAAGAAATGTTTAGGGATACTGAAAATTCTTAATTATATTTGTGGTGAACTTGGGGTAAACATTCATGTAGATTCAAGTAATACACAAAAGGTTCAGAATTCAAAAGAACTGCAGGAATGCCAGATTTAATAGGCATGTCTATAGATCACAGAAACACACTCTGACCCTCTGCTAAGATGCTGGATTGGAGGATTCTCTCAAGTGGTTCACCACTGAGGGAAATACATCAAAATTCACATGTACTTGCACTTGAACTCAGACAACTGAAAATGACAGGAGCCAAAATGATAATACAGACGTAGGATGCTGTGATTCTTTACACTCTCCAAGCACATGGCTCTGACCAAATTTGGGTTTTGAGCGTCTGCTTCCAGCCTACGCTGTGATCGAACACTATTCTTTCTTTTCCTCCTCCTCAGAAGCGTGACTCCCGGAAGATGGATCTCCTCAATCCCACGGCCAGCAACAAAAGACACCACGCATAGTCGACTGCCTACGTTACATCCCGGCAGAGAGACAGCGGAAATGATGAGTTAAACTACAGTATCTGCGTCACCACAACATGATTTCTGATTATAACTTCTTTAAGTAGTTGTCCTGTCATGTAAGGGAGTGTTTTAAGAGAGAAAGCAGCTGTTGACTTAAGCTGATGAAGCAGGAAAGGCTCCGTCCGCCCACATTACAGATGCTGACGTTAATAACCCACCAACAGCTTTCACAAATCTATCCTAATCTAGAGTAGGGGAAGTAAAACAAATTGAAAGTGCTTAGCAGATTCCCTCTAATCCAGTTCTCTAAACGCTGACCTACAAACGGCCCTCATCCACAGATTTGATGGAGTAGACTCGTCTGGCCACATCTGGACAGACTGCTGATGTTTTCCTCACCCCTCGCCACATAATGAACCACTTCAGACACAACAGTCCCCCGCCCATCCCGTCCCATCCTATCCCGCAAGCTCTGACACAATGACACTGAGATTAATTCACCAGCGCAATGCAAAGTGGAGCGTGAAATCATACCATGAGAATCTGCAGTGAAAGAAAAGGTCAGTTTAAAGACTTGCAAAGCTTCATCTCAGATTCATAACTGCCAGCTTTTATTAAAGGAGGAATCAATTTCAGAATGGGTCAGACAAGGACACAGCCCTATACCGACGGGACACCTCCCTCATTTATCAATTTTCCTCATGTAGGCTTGGCGTATCACATCTATGCCCTGGGTTTTGTGTTGACTTGAGTCTAATCTCATTATTATGAACCCCAGGTTCCTCAGGGCTCTTAAACACAT
Source organism: Hydrocynus forskahlii (assembly GCA_037974365.1). NCBI lineage: Eukaryota > Metazoa > Chordata > Actinopteri > Characiformes > Alestidae > Hydrocynus > Hydrocynus forskahlii. The sequence continues at coordinate 9,462,554 of JBBPCX010000006.1, forward strand.
CAGTGATTACAGAAATAGAAAACCTAGGCATAACCTTTATATTTCGTCTTAACGTTAATATTAATTAAATTCTAATAATAAATACATCAAAACAGATATACATTGCTGTGTCAGTTCTGCTGTATGGTATGTGTTGCCTGTTCATCACCAACAAAGAATAAAAAACATTTGATAATAGACAATAACGTCATACCCTCTGCCTCCACTATTTCTCATACTGCACCACGTACAGAAACTGCAGACACCGGTTACGCAATTGTATTTCCATATTCAGTAATCTTATTTATCCATTCATTTTTTATATTAAAGTCTCTTTAAAGTACTGACTAAGCTGAGGTTTATTTCTTATTTTCCACCTTAAATGGCACTGCAGTTTCATTGAGGCGCCGTGAACGGGACATTAGAATTACAAATAAATAAATAAATATGAGCTTAATCAGCACCTTAAAGAGGTTTTAATAAAAAGGAGTAAACCAATAGGGTGTGAGTTTACTGCAACATTTAAGGTGGAACAGCACTATAAGGAAGGAAAACAAGCTTTAGAAACCAACACCAGCTTTGTCAGACATTCGTACAGATGAAGTAAGAGGCCAGTGACCTTATAGAAGCTGCTAAAATGCAAGACAGCGTGTTATTATTGTTATTTAAATCTACCTTAAAGAGGCTTTAATATATTAGATACACAAGATGCGGGTTTACTGCGACATTAAGGGGTAACTGAAGGAAAAACAAGCTTTACAAACACCAGCCACGTCAGGCACTCGTACTGTTAACGTAAAAAAAACAGTGAGTTTCTAGGAGCTGATAAAATGCAAGACAGTGCATTATTCTTGTTATTTAATCGTGTGTTTGACAGAGGCCGGCCTGGCCGTTACTCACCGTATGCTGCTCGTATTTCTGTGATCTCAGCCATTTTGAGAGATGGGATTCGTCTCGATACGAAGAAAAACAACAAAACCGGAGAGAATATGAGACGACAGCACGTTAGAACGACGGCTCCCCTGACTAATTCGAGTACACTCGACACATTACATTTTTAAGGTTGATGCGTAGCTGCGTTTTATAGGAGGTGGTCTTGCTCTGCAGCTGAAGCCCCCCTGATGATGGTGATGCTGCTGCTGGAGCTGGTCCTGCTGCTGCGCCTGCGCAGACCCGTTGCCACGGCAACGGCCGAGGCCCCGCCCACTCAACTCACCTGCCAGGACTGAGTAGGGAGATGTAAACAACACTGTGAATATCATTCTTTCTTCTGTTTTTTGTCTCCTTTTTCTTTCTTCTACTTCCGGCTGCTTCCGAGTAGGGGTTGCCACAACCGTCTCCATTTCACTCCCTTACACCAGCTGCCTGCATGTCCTCTCTCACCACAGCTCCATCCTCAGCATCCTCCCAACATACTGAAAGTCTCTCCTCAGCATCCTTCTCCTAATATACTCAGTCTCTCCTCAGCAACCTTCTCCAACACACCCAGAGTCTCTCCTCAGCAACCCTCTCCAACACACTTAGTCTCTCCTCAGCATCCTTCTCCAACACACTCAGAGTCTCTCCTCAGCATCCTGCCCCAAACATACTCAAAGTGTCTCCTCAGCATCCTTCTCCAAATACACCCAGAGTCTCTCCTCAGCATCCTTCCCCCAACATAATCAAAGTCTCACCTCAGCATCCTTCTCCCAACAGTGTCATAATTTATTTAGCAAGGCCTCATGAAACTAGGTTTTAGAAGAGAGGAAAAGCAGGCTTTGGTTCTTTATTTACACTATATGGACAAAAGTATTGGGAGGCAGCTCTTAATGATTGAATTCAGGTGGCGCCTTACATCCACTGAAGGGCTTAATCTTAATGCTTCGGTACATCAAGACATTTTGGACAACGCCATGCTTCCAACTTTGTGAACAGTTCGGCGAAGAACCTTTTCTATTCCAGTATGACTGTGTCCCAGTGCACAAATTAAGCACCATAAAGACATGGTTGGATATGTTCGGTGTGGAAGAACTTGACTGGCCCACACAGAGCCCTGACCTCAACCCCATCCAAAACTTTTGGGATGAACAGGAACAGAGATCGTGAGCCAGGCCTTCTCGTCCCACGTCAGAGCCTGACCTCATAAATGCTCTACAGAATGAATGAGCACAAATTCCCACAGAAACTGAGAGCCTTCCAAGAAGAGCTGTCATAAAGTGGACCGACTCCACATTAATGTTTACGTCTATTTATTTGAAGGCAATGTCATTAAATTCTCTGTAATAGTCAAGTCCCAATACTTTTGTCCATATAGTGTATTTCTGTTTTAAATTCCTCTAATCAATAGTCTGTTAAAGCTGGATTCATGCCTACACATGAAGCATTAGATTTTCAAACACACATGTATTGCAAAAGCAGTGCATCTTTAAATAATTTTAAAAAATGCCTTGTGAGGAACAGAACAAAACAACACCTGCTTCTTTTCCTATTTTTATTTAATCAGCTGTCTGAGAAGGCTTTACGATCTAAAGCCAAAACCTTCCCTGATTCTTAAACATATTTGAACTTGAAATGTACGTTATGTATGTTACAGGGGTAAAAGGGCCATTTTGCTATGCCTTTTAATAAATGAAAAGCCTAAATTTAGTTTGTCTTGAAACAAATTCTAACAATTACATTGTACTCAATCGCAATGATCAAAGATAATCAACTTCCATGTACTTTTACCACATTACCGCATTTGTAATGTTTGGATGGGAACACCTCGGGAAATGAATTAAGCTAAGAATATTTTCACTTATAACATAATTAGAAAAGAAAGTGTGCGTGTTTGTGTAATTCTTTTAAATAATTTAAGCCAGCTTCTCTAAAACATCATTGTTTTTTGTATGATCACTTATAATGAAAAAGAAATATTGCCAGCATTGTACAAAATATTTAGTACATATGTTGTATGCCTAAAGCTGTTCAGCCACAAATGTGACATTTATTAACACTCATTACATCACATCACATTAATATTGGGGAGGTGAATGAACGTAATACCAGGAGCAACCACCAGGCACCAGGGGTAAAGATTTCAAGAGCAGCTTTGACACTGCGGGAATCTATTGTATCAGTTTAATGTACATGAGTGTGACGGACACTTATGAACGGCTAAGAAAAAGAATGATGCACATATTTAAAAAATTGTATAAAAAGTCTGTGATTCTTAGCAAGACATGAAAGAAGAAATGTGCCTCATCTTTACAAACGTCTCAGTGATAAGGCACAATGGCATGTAAATGTGGAGAAGAAATGAACACCTCTAAGATCAGACAGGGTCAAGTAAAGAAATGGCAGTGCAGTGCACTCTACCATTAGACATTAGACTTACTAATAGTAAGTTTCAAGAGATATTTTTGGATCCACAATGGCACTTTGGTATAATAAACGGTAAATTATTATTTTGCCTGTGTGATTATTACTTGTACTATTTGGTGCTTTGCTTTTTATGTTAATTCAAATATAATGCCTGGTTAAAAAGGCACTGGACAGTAACCCTACATCCACCCAAATGAAAAAGATCGGCATAAAGATTGTCTGCTCTTTATCAATCCCCATTTTAGCTGAGTGTATGTCATCTCTGTGACATCACGACTCTTTCGTGACTCAGTATTTAGAATTATCTGCTGGGACAAGAATACCATGAGTCATTGGCTCCAGTCAGAACGGCCCACAGGTTTTCAGTGGCCTCTCACAAGCCTCCCAATCGAAGAAAGCACTGCTGAGCACGTTAGTTCCGAGGTCTGTGTTTCACCTGGGCTTTAATAACATCTTTCTCTATCTATGGTCTGTGTTTCCATGGTAATGGAGTCAACAGCACGGTGCGTGGACTAAACACCGGTCAGTGTGCAGGTCCGCTCAGTCTGCTGGCCGTGGCAGTGGAAAGATGGTGTGTGTTTCTTGCCTCCTTCCATGAGTCACTGTCTGCTCATGCAGGCAAACTGTATATGTGAGAGAAGCTATGTAGCGTATCACTGTCTCTCTCACTCTGGTCTGAGGTCTGCTGTGGTGCACAAGAGCTGTTGTAATACTGCTGCAGTCTTGCTTTATAAGCTCCGTTCCCTGTTCAGTTTGCAGGGCCAGGGTCAGCGAAGGGCATGGTGTGCAGGACCTCGTCGAGCAGCTGCAGGGCTCGGTGGAGATGCACCTCCACCCAGCAGGGTGTCTGTTTGATGCTCTGGCGTGGATAATCTGGTCCCCAGCCTTTCACAAAGCTCAGGCGCAGAATACAGAGACGCCGCAGGTCATCCACGCCTATACCTGCTGCCGCGGAGAAACCTTCGGAGAAACACAGGTCCAGTATCACAACCAGTCAGCAAATTTTAAACTAAGACTGTAAATAATACTTTCCATTCTTATCACCTGTAATTTACCATGGTCCCGCACTTTGGAATTCTTTACTTGCAAAGCTGAATTCATGTCATACTCCTAGAACTTTAGATCTCCATGTCAATCACTTTGTTTTAAGGTGATGTATTTTACTATTTATTATTATAAAGCACAACAAAAATTAATTGGCAATTATTTGATTGCTAAATCAAGCTAACCATTATGATTTCTGCCACTTCTTATGATTTCTGCTACTACTTTTCCCTCATCACAGCACCACCTTCTGTAAAATCTGCTGCCTTTATCGCGCAACATAATATGTAAGTTGTATCACCTGAATTCTTCATGTATTGTATTTCAATATTACATAGACTGTACTGTACAGAACTTTGTGTTTAACTTTTGCATCAAACTGTTAAACTGCATATATTTTGATGGAAACATATATATTTTGATATATATACTGTTTCTGTTATATTTATTAGCATTTTTATCTCTCTCTCTCT
>JBBPCX010000006.1:9467491-9516043 GCA_037974365.1 Hydrocynus forskahlii
GAAAGTTCTTCCCAACTATGTTGCAGAAGTTCCCATAAGTGTGCGGCATTTATAGGTTGCTTTGCTTTCACTCTTCTGTCCAGTTCATCTTAAAGCAGCTAGATGGGGTTTAATTCTGGAGGCTTCTGGCCACTCCATGTTTTCCATCTTGTTCTTTTTTCTAAGGTAGTTCTGGCACAGCTTGGACTTATGATTTGGGTCACTATCTTGCTGTAGGACTAAATTTTAATAGGAATAAATTTTGAACTGAATTTTGATTAAAAAAAATCTTGAAACACTGGGGTGTTCTAAAACTTTTGACCAATAGTGTATATATACACTACCAGTCAAAGGTTTGGACACGCCCTCTAATTAAATGTTTTTTCTTTGTTTTTATTATTTTCTACATTTTAGATTAATATTGAAAACAAACAAACTGATGAAGGAACACATGGAATTATGCAAAAAAAGAGTTGTTTTGTAATAAGGTAATGATGGACTGTTGTTTTTTTTACTTAGTTAAGTGGTTCTTGCCATAATGTGGAGTAGAACCGTAGTCAAATAGGATTATTAACTGTGTACCAACCCTACCATCACAACTGAAATCCCACTAATGAACTCTTGACAAAGCAAACCTGTTAATTAAATACCATTCCAGGTCAATACCTCAGGAATCAGACTGAAAAAATTCCAAGAGTGTGCAAAGCTGTCATCAGAGCAAAAGGTGATATTTTCAATATTAATGTACAATGTAGCCAATAATAAAAACAAAGGAAATCATTGAATGCGAAGTTGTGTCCAAACTTTTGACTGCTAGTGTATAGGTACATGTATGCATTTACATTGATTAAAAGTATCCAAATTGAATGTACACTGGTATTCTTAAAAAAGGCTGCATTTCATTGAGTTTCGGCCATTCGGTACCACACTGAAAACAAACTCAAATTTTTTTGGAAACGTTGTAATGTCAGAGTGTACACTGTCATCTCCTTTATTGATGTCACTGTGTGCACTGTCATCTGTTTTGTTTATATGAGGTGATTTTGTGTCACGGCAGGCGTAGCCAAAACAGTGCTGGTTTTAACCTCACTAACAGGACTTATCCATGTTTACATAAATGTACAGTTACTCTCCCAATATACAGAGGAACAGAGGCTTCAGAAGGCGCTACAGAGGTTACTATATCATCCAACACTCCCATGACTAGTATTGCATTTGAATGGTTAAATGAAGTTAATTTTGGTTTGGTTTGGCCTCACTAAATATATTTGTAGAGCAGTGTAGCATGTGGATCAACCTGACTTCCTTGAGTCAAACTCAAGGAAACTGGATTGGAAAGTTTTATTCAACTATTCTGATACAGCCACAGACGCTGGCAGCAGTATCTACAGTTTTAGATGAGACCCTTTTAAGCGTGTCAGAATCTGTAATAAATTTTTATTGGTGAGCATGGCTTTACGGTTATGGTTATATCGATGTTGGTTTGGCATGTTCATAACAGCACTTAACAGTATGTTCTTGCACTTTCATGTGAACGGAAATATGTTTTGATACAGTGCTTGCGCAGATAGGCTTTTTATGACAATGCAGAAGGAAAACATATCCATGTACCTGTAGACTAGGCCAAGGAAAGATTAGAGATAAAAGGTTAGACTCACTGACAGCAGGGGCGATGCCCCCCACGCTGCCCGGCCCAGGGATGTTCCCTGCTACTGCTGCAGCCTGTGCAGCTGCAGCCGCCTGCGCAGTCACTGCCTGCTGCTGCATCTGCCTATGGCACTGTCTGAGGTCAAACACCTAAAGAACAAGGGGGAAAGAGAACCGAGTGTGAGAGTCTGAGGTCCTTTTAAACATGCCTTCTTCATAAGGGGACATTACAACAATTAATTAAATAATCACTATTGTATCTTTTAAGCAGCACATGTTAGAGCTAATGTTGATAAAACAGACTTTGGGATTTAGGATACCAATAAACTGCAATGCCTCAGACTAAACTCTGGCTAAGTCTGAAATGAGCTTTTGAGTAAGAGTTTTAGTTCAACCTGTGTTTGTTGACACTGTATCACACCTTTATATAAGCTCCTGGGTAGATCTTGTGCACGGCATCTCCTGGTGCTCTCCCAGCCTCCCTGTCCAGGTAGTAGCTCTGCACGAAGACAGCATGGTCACTCAGACACCGCATCCATACGTCACCCTCCCCTCGACACTCCAGTTGTACACCCTTACCGATATGGAGCCTGAGACAAAACAGAAACTCAGCATGGGTGAGTCATCAAGGGTAGTAGTAGCAGAATTTTCTACTGCAGTTTACTACAGAATCAGAATCTGAATCTTTCCAGTTCTGATTCAGATTCTGTAGTAAACTGCAGTAGAAAATTCTTAGCAGTAGAGATGATGGTAACAAGTCAAGTCAAGTAGGTTTATTGTCATTTCAGCTATATCCACAGTACAGAGTGAAACGAAACCACATTCCTCCAGGACCATGAAGCAACACAAGAACAAAAACAGAAACAACACAAGATTACTGCAGACAGGACAAAATACACAGAGTGCGAAGAGAAAGAGAGTGCAAGAAAAACACAAGAGCAATAAAGCAACAGGATAACACAGCATTAAGTGCAGTTGAAGTTTAAATGTTAATACTATTACGACACATACTGTATACTAGCAGCAGAGGCATTAGGTGTGAAAAAATGGAAAATAGAGGTAGACAGCAATAAATAATAACTGCAAATAATATGCAATATATAATACATAGAGGGGCATTTACTGTTTGTTTAAGGCAGAACAGTTGTATACGCACTGTGTTCGGAGAAAGAAGAAGTTCAGTTTGTGTGTGTGTGTGTGTGTTTGTGTGTAAGAGAGAAAGGGGGGGTGTACAGTTTATGATTCAGTTCTGTTTGAGGAGTTTAATCGGGAAGAGTCTCTTGTCCTGGCCGTAGAGGCGTGTATGTTTCTGACAATAACGTGTTGATTTTTTACACCACTGTGTATTAGTGCTTTCTAAACATTGTATATTTTAAGACCAAAATAATCTTTCACACAGTCCCATCCCTGAAGTAAACACATTCTCTCACCGTGCTCTCTCGCTGGCGTCTGTGCGGTGCACATTGCTGAGTTGCCCCAGACAGAATCGATCTCCTCCTGATGGATCCACATACCCGTCCACAGTTACCATGGGGCAGTTTGCCAGCACCTTAAACATTTCCCCCACCTGGATATCCATCTCAAAGTATGAGATCGAGCACCAGAACTCTGGACCTGGAGGACAAGGTGTAAAAAACATTCATTTATAAAAGAGTTTCATTATTCCTGTATTTGTCTATGTGTATTGACAAATTAACGTACCTGGATGGTTGGAGACTGGCTGTGGGTATGAGGCTGGCGTGTGATTTTGAGACCCTGGCGAGAAATATTACACAGCAGATGTTTGAATAAAAGAATTCTCCACAGTTTTTCAACCTAATCTCGGTCTGGTGCATGTGTAGCATATGGTCAATTACCCCAAACAAAAATTTAGACCAGTAGTGTTTTATCCTAGAGGGCTGGTGTCCAACACAGTCTGGTAGTTCCTTCATTCAAGCACACTCATTAATCCTGGGTATTAAGAGAAGAACTAAATGAGGCGTGTTTTGGTAAGGAAATCATCAAACTGGGTTGGACATAGACCCTCCAGGCCTGGAATTGTGCATTTCCTTAATAACAAAAAAACAACAACCATGAACTTAAAACATACCCATAGATGCCAAATTACCTGCCCAATCAACTTCCATGATAAGTCTATTTTAAGTCAGTGGATTTTCTGTTCTGATACTAAACACAGGGAGACACATCAAAATGATTGTCTGCAGTAGTCACCTGTATGCTATCGATGTTGTACATCAGAAAACACAATAGACAAATGAATTGATTCTTATGTTCATTCGCAATAAGGAATTTGTATCCGCATTAGTACAGACTACAGAGAGAGCGTGTCGAACTATCATTTGCCATACAGAAATGGCCAGTGTGATGCGAAGGGGCTTGCTGTTGACTCCGTCCATTCTGTTGGGATCCGACAGGTGTGTAGGAGGCAGTGCTTGTGCCTGTCCAAGTTGTGGCTGCAATATAAAGAATATAAAATATAAAGAACATACAGGTTTTTTCTAGAATGTGCCTGATCAGGCAACACTGTTACATAAACTTGAGCACACTGAAAATGAGCAGTTTTGCCTCAAAGTCATTCCGGCTGAATACTGAGTTCATGTATTTCATCTGTTTGGACAAGAATCTAATCAAATCAGTGCATTACATTCTTTAAGGTCTCACTGTAAGGTTAATGCTTTGGCTTCATCTCTCCTTGCACATTTCATCAAGCTAATTAAGATCATTTAAATGCTGGCATCACTCACTGTGGTAGGAGGTCTGTGTTTGTTTGGAGGAGCTGTAGTCACTCTGACTGATGGCGGGTTGCTGGGCAGAGGCCTGTGTGTGTGTGCTTGTGTGTGTTGGTGGGTGGGTGGCAGTAGGGGTCGTCGGGGGTGAACTGGAGGTTAAAGCTCTGCTTGGAGGAGAGGCTATCTGCAGCAGACCTTCAGTACGGCTCCCCTGCAGGGACATCCTGGAACTGCTCACTACACACAGACAGACAGACTGACATAAATATTAGAATAAGCAACTATACACTATCAGGTGGTGCAAAAATGAGAATTTGCTCTCACTCCCTAACTTTATATTATATAAGAAAACATTTAATCATTTTTGTGATGATTTCTCAAGCATCTTCAGAGGTTGCTCAAGCAGCTTGAATATTTCAGCATAATGTCGAATTACTGATTGCTGGTTACAAACTCCACTTTGTTTAATTAAGTTGGACTGAAATGCATCCTATTTTGATAATTTACGTTAAAGCCTGATACAGTGAGCAACTTGCTGAATCAGCTTTCCACAATGACCTGATATTTTTACAACATCTCAGGTATTTGAGTGAGGAACCAGCTGGTCTATCGTACTTTGATGCGGATGACAAAAAAAACCCCTGCTAAACGCGTGCAGGTTGACCTGACGTGCATAAACTTGAAAGTCGAGGACTTTGATATTGTTCAAGTGACTTGGGCTCTGCAGTGGAGGGACCATGAGGATTATAGGATGGGTCTTCACATTGTCCATCAGATAGGGTAAAAAATATATGATTCTATCTAGTAAAGTTTTTGTAATTTTTATTTCTTATGAAAATTTTGCTAGGTAGACTTTCTTATAAGGTATCACAAAATAAAAGGGTGAGTGCATGAATGTCCTAACAAATACAACACAAATACAGGACAAATACAGGAGTCGTTTAGGTGTACTTAGCCAGCAGTAATAGCGGGCGTTAATTTAGATTTAGCTTTACAGGTTTGAGGAACAGATGTGGACTATTTGAGCACTGATGTGTCTGGATAAGAGTGTCAGCTAAATGTCGTAAATGTAAATGTAAATATAACTCTTAATAACTAAATATAATAACTAAAATTTCAATATGAATAACACAGATTTGCAATGGCATCTTGGAATAATTTTGTACATTTATGTTTACACTGCAGAAAATAGTTAATAAAACAAGTAAAATAAAAACAAAAGAAGAAGAAAAAAAAAGCTGTTCTTAAAATTTTTTTAAAAGATCTGTTATTTCTTTTCGGTATTTTCTGGCTCTCTGTGATTTCAATTTAGTGTAATTGTAATTTTAGCTTAATCTTTGTCTGTTTTTCCTTTTTCCCATCTATCTAACTTTGTGTCTCTGGCCATCTGCTTTTGTTGCTGCTTAGTTTTCTGTCTCCTGCCTTGCCCTACATCTCACCTTAGTCTAGTCTGTAGCCGAGCCCTCCCATCATCACTCCCAGGTGTTTCCTGTCTGACGATTCACACTTCAAGTTTCTGTCTTGGTGTCGCCCACTGTTTTTTGTTTTCCAGTCCTTGTCTGGCCTTTCACTGTTGAATGATTTCTTTGTCTTTCAGTTTAGCATCTAGCTATCTAGTGTTTCTTGTTTCATTCTTAGTCTTGACTGTAGTTTCTTTGCTCTCGTAATTCTCTTCTCTTGTGGTTAGGAATAAAGCCTGTCCCTTCCTATTACCTTCCTCAATGTTGCATTGACAAATTAATTTTGTTTTGTTTCATCATTAAAAACACTGTTTACAAACTTTTGAATGAGCGTCTATATGATAATGTAATACAAGAAGTAGTACATATAAGACCAGTGTCACTGTAATTTTGGAGCACTTTATTCCAGTACTGAAAGCTTTAGTTACCTCCTAATGAACTAAACGGGTGTGACAGGGGTCCTATCAGGACATGCCCATCAGGAAAGTGGAACAAAACGAATGTAAAGATATGATCTTGAAATTTGATAGCCAAATATGATGTGTTTTTCGTGTTTGTCTAATTGGATTCATATATCTTAGGTACAACCATTCATTTCCATCTTTTGTTGAGATGTGTGTAAATATAAGGTTTACTATATAGATACACGTTATTGTTTACTATATAGATACACTTTATAGTTTACCATATAGGTACATATTATATTCAGTGTTACATTACAGACTGTAGTACATCTGTTATTCAGCATCATTTGTTAGCCCCTTTTGCCTCATTTTCAGTATTTAGGAATCACACAGAACCTTCAGCAAGCAGGTATTTTTGGGTGGTGGATCATTCTGAGCACAATTACACTGACAGGGGGAATGTTATAGTTATAGTGTGTGTGTGTGTGTGTGTGTGTGTGTGTATGTGTGTGTGTGTGTATGCCACTACCAAGTCAGGTTGTCAGTTTCACTGCTGTGCTGAAATAAATCCACCACCCAAGTAATAAAAATGATGCAGTGAATCACATGCATTACAGCCTGTAATTGTAAACCGCAAAGTGAACTTATATGGTAACACAGAAAATGAGTGAGTTGATAACAAGAGTGCATATGAGGTAACTAATAAAGTGGCTTGCCAGTGTAAATGGTGGTCCAAACTGAAAGGAAAAAAATCACTCTCAAAAGACTTGCACTTACTCACAGTGATAATCATTTGAACATGTAAATTAAAGCTGGAGAAATTGAAAAGAAATGAAAAAAGTGAATATTACCATGTATGACACTTTTGAAAAAGCAGACTTGATATTTGAAATTCTAGACTTAATTTAATAATTTTAGGGCAGTGAGTTTTATTAGTAAGACTCACCAGGTGGGGAGAGGGGCAAGCTGGGATAGAGAGTTACTGAAGGAGGGGGGTGATGATGGGGCTCTGGGGGCAGCTGGAGAGGGGGCAGCTGTTGGCTGTAGTGGTCTGGGGCATGGTGGTCCTGCTGGGAGGGCATTCTGGATGGACCTTCCATCTGGATACAGTCATGGATATACTCTTCCTTTATCGGCCTGCCTGAGGAGGGCAGGGAGAGGGAAGCTAGTACAAAAACAGCATGGGAGTCTTTAGTTCTACTTGAACCAGGGTCAAGCAGATTATATTGTAAAATTTTAAGAGAATTACCTGATATTTACATATGTTTTTGTATAATTACTGTCAAATTTAATTCAGTACAAATATACTTAAACAGACTGTAAGCATACTGAACAAGCTGATTTGGATAAAAGGGACACAGTACTGTCAATTCTCCTTCATGCTTGATTAGACTTTATTGGCCTACCTCTGGCACATTTTATTTCAGACATTTTTATGTCAAGCAGGCTGACAATTGTATACCAATTGTAATAATAGTGATAAGCAGGACAAGGAATACCTGAAAACAAGTTCCATCCCTTAACAGCCAACAACATTCAGATATGGTAACAGAAAACAGACAGTGATAACACAAATGCCTCTCAGCTTCTCACCTGTGGTCTGTAAACTCAGTCCAACTGCACAGAGAAAGATCAGAAACAGAGAACACCAAAATGACTGAGCTGCAGAAAGCCCGTTAGACAGTATTGTTAATGCAGCAACAGAGCTGAAACAAACTCATTCGGTACATACGCTGTTTTCTAGCCATGAGGTTTTACTGGAATTGTCTTCTGATCTAAGGATTATTTTCTTTGGCAAACTGTGGAATTCTCTGTGGAGTTTTATATAATTCTGGTGTCGGTCTACAGCGCACAGTTGTATAAAAACACTCTTCTAAATGTTATAAACAAATAAAAACACAGATTATTTATAAAGTGTTCAAGAATTCACAGATTCCATTCGGGTCTAGTCACAAGTTACACGTCTACTCTTCTTCTTTTAGTCTAACACTCATATTTTCCTGCGGCCATGTCTTTAATGAGGGCCACACACATACCGATGCCGGGAGACACCACCCGTTCGTAGTGGTAGGGGTTGACACATACGTTGTCGTACTTGAGATCGAAGGCGTACTGGCAGAACTTGACATGTTTGAGCTCGTTTTTGTGGAGGTCTGGCCAGCGCCACAGTCGAGCATATATGACATGAGGAAAGCCTTTTCGGCCTGCTACCTGGAGGAGGACAGACAGGGCCTATTAGATTCTGTGGGTGATGATGACAAGCGGCATGAGGAGCAGCAAGAAAAGCAGTAAGAGGAAAACTAACCAGAAGGTTGTGCTCACAGAGAGAATGAAGACAGAAACTTAAAAAGAGAAGAAATAGCTCTATGCTGGGAGCAGGAATGAAGAGCAAAGCAAGGAACACATTATTATAGCACAATCCCCATTGCATTCTGAACATGTGGGACTCTTCCAAAGATAAAAAGATAAAGGGAGGGAGAAATGAAAGGGAAAAGGCAAATAGAAGATTGTAATATAGCACAGCCTGAGGCCTGACTCTTAAAGTGGCAAAGTTTTAAAGCTCCAACTGAGCTCACACTGTTCCCAGCTCAAACACTGCATGATTCAGACTGATTCAACCATTCCAGCAGCATAACATCACGCAATGCAAGAGACAGAATACTGGAGTGTGAAGGACATGCTGAGAAAGAAAAAGAAATGTGTGAGCGTGCGTGCATGTTTCATAAATATAAGGAGAAAAAGAGACAGACACTTGGAATACCGTGGTGAATACTTGGCTCAAGCAGTAAAATTAGGCTACAGAATTGTTAACAATTTCATTTCCCAGCTAGTGAACTCTCACTGTCAAAACAATACCTTGTATCTTTGTTTTTGTAGCTTTAACGTTTACCAGCTGCCATTCACACTGTGTCAAAAAAGAACTGACCAACTGAAATGTCCAAATTGAGTTCAACTAAAAATGTTACATTTTATATTTTACACTGAAGGTTTAGAAATTTATTACTTTTTCCTGTGAAGTTTCTTTATGGGAGATATGACCGTTTGTTGTGTCAGCGATGGAAAATAAACTGCAGTATTGCTACCAAAATCTGAGTTAAATACTACTGAGGCATTGTGATATAATTTGCCACTCCAACTACTTACATCCCACCCAGTGAAATAGCTTTCTAAAGAAAGTCAAGCTTGGCATACACTCCAGTTTACCCTTATGTTTAATTAACTCTCATACACAGACAAAGGGCAGGCACTTCCCAATCTCAGTCAAACAATGTACAAACATTCCATAATTAACAGACTTCCAAAGCAAAGGGGTATGTTTCATGGCATGTAGCCACCATGGAAATGCAAGTTTAGAATTGGACAAACACATCTTGCATAAACACAAAGTGTAGAAATACAGTTAACACACTCCTAAAGCATGTGTAGATTGTGTATGCATACTTCAAATACTGAAACTCTCAGACACACACACACACACACACACACACACACACACACACACACACACACACACACAGGCAGAGACAGACAGGTTTTAACTTAACCCTGCCCCTTTCCTGTGTCTCAGACAAAACAACCCTCTCTCTCCCTCCACCCCTCCTTCTCCCTCTCTCTCTCCCACTCTCTCTCTCTTTCTCTCTCACTCCCTCGCACTGTCTGCAACTGGGGGAGGGGAGAGGAACTTTCAGTCTCTCTTCTGTACTGCGTTCTTCTTTCAATATTCATCAGCCAAAGAGCAACCACAGTCTCATAAAGATGGTAAAATGCTAAGTGAGGGGACAGTAGGCCACAGTGTTCTTTACTTGTCAGTGCTTCAATACTTGAGAGTTAATCTTTTGCTAATCTTGACTAAACTATAAAATCAATACAATACACCAACACTTACGTCTTCAAGAGAAGGTCATTAACTTCCGTTACTGGTTGCAACAGTACTACTATACTTCCATTGTTGGGTAGTAATATTAAGTTGCCAAGAAAAGCTATATACAATACAAAATCAAGACTGTGTAATACAAAACAGCTTTTGTTTTGAGCTTAACAGCCACTAAATACGTGTAGGTTGATATAATGCATTGACTGAGTTTCCCAATGAAGTATAAAGCCTTGTCCTGGGCTACATGTTCCTTCCAATGGAGAATATCCATTCAGAATGTTCAGTAATAGGCATTGGCTTAATCCTTGTCCAGAAAATCAATCCATAGAGTCTATATCAGCAAGAATTTCCACATAGTGACTTTATGTTGGAACCTACGTCTTGTCTGAGGCATATATGATCAGTGACCCTGTCAGACAGAAAGAGTACTGCCTACGCAGAGGAATAGGAGCAGAATGGCATATCAGTCACAGAGCAGAGGATTTCAACACTGGACTTCAGTGGTGTTTCACAATGTTCGACTGCCAGCACTGGCCCGAATCAAAGAAAAAAATCTGCTCTTGTGTGAATTTAGAATTGCGCAGTGGTGTTTCAGAGAGTTGTGTGCATTCTATAAACAGTGTCTAACAATTTGCAAGAGGTCCTTGTGAAACGCTATAGTCGCTGTGGCAATAAAACCTTACTATTTTACAGGAGAAGGAAAAGCTTTTATTCCAAGTAATTTCCTTGGTCCATTCCTAATGAAATATTCACACAATGCACAGGCCAACTGGCATTTTGAAATAAACTGAAATTACAAGATTTTCATGACCGTGACAATATGTAGTAACCTCCTTAATACGCTATAAGTTGACCCTTTAAAATTCTGTTTCATCTGCGTTAAGGTTTAGGTTCAGACCTGCAGCCGGCCGTCCAGCGTCCTCTGGATGGTCACACACTTGCTGGGATGAACCCCATTGGTTGTGATAGCTGTTATGAGAGAGTCTAGCTCATCTTTCTTCTCCTTCAGCTTCTTTACAAGGCTCTCGATGGCACGCTTGGCAAAGCCCTCATTCTCTCCACCCTGCCGATGGCACATCAGGCTGTGAACGATGCTCAGACACGCGTCACTGCTACTCGGTGAACTGACAGACATCTTTGAGCCCTAGAAGTAGGGAGAAGGGTAGAGAAGAGACATATCATTCTGAACTGCACAAAGTGAATGATTAGTACTTCCTCATATACACTGAACCATAAATACTAGTCTAAAAATATATGCACACATTTTATATAATTAAGGACCACTTCATTGTTTCATATGTAAACATTTACCGTATTCATTAAAAAACTCATTTGTAAACTTGCTCACAGTGTTAAGTCCACTTGTATGTCTATCTAAATACAAATGAGCCACATGATAAAGAGGGAACGGAATATCCTATCCTATCATATTTATCCTTGTTTAACATTTGGCAAGTCTTCTAACACTGACAGGACATAACAAGCCTTTACAAGAAAAAATTAATACCCTCTTGCTACTTGTTCAGCTCACTTAATACATTGGTGTACAAAATAAGGCTAGTTCTGATGAGAAACAGACACTTGAGCAAACATCTTCTTACAGGACTAGCTGATCACTATTTACCATTAATCCAGGATGATACTTTATAATTATAACGGATTACATGTTTTTCTTCAAAGCACTTTTTTTCAAAGTACTGGAAGTGTATCCTGAATAGTCAAACAGAGACTATAAAAATTCTATCATAGCAATTCAACCATGCTCAGTGCTGCATTTAGGTTTATGCAGATCATAGACTGTTCTTATTAAAATGTATTATTAACTGCTTTACAGTAATCCTCACACATACAGAAAGTAGTTGCAACAAAATGTATTGAATTAAAAAGTGCACTTACAAATTTACTGTGTCACATGAGTGAATGCTGTGATCCCCACCAGACCGAGCTGAACTTGTGTCTGCCTGTCTGTCTCAGACTGTTTTATCTGTCTCACTCTCTCTCATTCGCACATCCTGCTGCTCCCAGACATTCCGTAACAGAGAGAGAGAGGGAGAGAGAGAGAGAAAGAGAGAGAGAGAGAGAGAGAGAGAGAGAGAGAGAAGGGGGGTTGGAGAAGCCACCAATCACCATACAGGCAGACACAAACTCACAGCCAATGATGACACGACTTTCAACGCCTCCTGGTTTGAAGACAGAAAATGTTGAACTGTCATTAAAACGCATGGCCTGACAGACTCAAACGAACATTTTCACTTTAGCTCGTTTATTTCCCACTCACTTATCTAGCTGTCTGGCTGAGTGTAGAGTGGCAGTGCCTTTATTCTAGGCACAGCCTGAGGCATAAACTGTACTAGAATTCACATCTATTTAGGGCATTTAGCATTTTATTGCTGTAATGGAATCCCCATAAGAAAAATAACTCTACAATAACACTACAGAAATTCACAGAAGTGTACTATATACACACACACACAGTACTTTGGCAAATTGTTTAAAGCCAAGTTAACATTAAAATAAATAAGAAATCAGTAAAAAGTATCAACATTTGTTTTGTTTGTAAAAATGTAGTTGGTATTTTGTGTAAAGAGAACACAGACTCAGATCTAGATTTCTCCTCGATGCCACCAGACATTGTTTTGTGAAATTCCATCAGCAGCTCCTGATTTAATTTAAGGAAGGACTGATTGAGCGAAACCAGGTTTCTGATGGAAACTACAAGTAATACCTCTACACACTGATATACCATGTATAAAATTACTATTTACTGTATAATGTTATTTGTGTTTATTTTTATTTAGCTTTATTAGTATATTTAATAATATGTATGTGGACTTAACACTCACTGCTCATATAATCATATATAAGGTTTCATGTGTTAAAAGAATTGGGTTTTTTTTAAGATGGCAAAGTCTAATCTGGTCTTCCTCTCCTTCAGTGTTACCAGTGGTTTGCATCTAGAGTCAACCCTCTGTATTTACATCCATGAAGGCGTCTCTTGATTGTAGACTTTGGCAGTGATACGCCTACCTCTTTAAGAGTGCTCTTGATCTGGCTAGACATTGTGACAGGGTTTTTCTTCACCAAAGAAAGGAATCTGTGATGATCCCTTTTAGTTGTGTTATGTGGTCTCCCAGAACTGTTGGTGTTGCTGAGCTCAACACTGCATTCCCTCTTTTTAAAAAAGAACCAAACTGTTGATTTGGGCAGTCCTGAAGTTTTAGCTATTTGACAACCTCTCTCTGATACAGCCTAATAATGGCCTCCTGCACTGACACTTCTTTGGACCTCATGTTGAGTTGCCATGGCTTCATATGCTATCACAAAGTGAAATGTGCTGTCACAAGCCACTCTGCTCACTGACATATGTATAAATTGAGTTGATTATATAACCTGCTTAAAACAAAATTGAGCTGGGACTTTGTTAACTGTTGAAATGTGTAATTTATTGAACTTTACTGACTAGACAGCAGAGAGCCATCACAATTCATTCTTTTTTAGACCTCTTTAGACCTCTTTGGGCCTTTGTCCAACATCAGTGCCTGACCTCATACTCTACAGACTAAATGGGCACAAATTCCCACAGAAACACTCTAAAATCTTGTGGAAAGCCATCCAAGAAGAGTGGAGGCTGTTATTGTCGATGTATCTGAGTGATATATCACTAAAGTCCCTGGTCAGGCATCCCAATACTTTTGTTCATATAATGTATCTTACTAATAAATCGGTCCGGTCGACAACAACTGGTGAAACTCCTGCGTGTGTCCTGTGTGCACACAGTTAATACCTTTAATGAAAATAAGACAATACAATAATGAAATATGATAATGACACACAAGTGTTCTTAATGGCCAAACCCAACTATTAAAACTCTTGGCCAAAATAGAGCAAGGGGCTGTTAGTATGAAGGTTATAGTAGCATGTAGCATGAAGGTGTGTACTGGTACAGGACAAGGAGTTGTTGATAAATTAGAAACGAAAAAGAAAAAAAACCAGACAGAGCTCACTACATCTAAGCTTTGGTTTCCCTCACTCACTTTTTCCCCAAACAATTTTGTTCCTCCAGTGACCAAAAGGAATGAGTAGGGAGGGAGGGAGAGGGAGGGAGAGAGAGAGAGAGAGAAAATGACTCCAAAAACAAAAGGAGAGACAGCAGGATGGAGGGCCATAATGAGGGAGAAGGAAAATTTTAACTGAAATTAAATATGTTATCACAAATGATATCCGTCCAGCAGATACTGAACATTTTGTTTTCTGTGAGAGAGAACTAACATGCTATCCTGTCTTTCTGTGCAGCAGTACACCTTTTTAGTGACCCCAAGTATAAACAAAAAAAGGAGTTGTATTTTTTTCAAAAGTTGTTTTCTGAGCGTCTTATTGGCATGCATTTCTGATTAAGTTTCTGTTTTTGTTCGTCCGTTTGTTTGACGCCTGACTATTACACCAGCAAGGTCTTTAATGACACTGCTTTCAAATACAAAGACTTTAATATGGAGTTGGTACCCCCTTTGCAGCTTTAACAGCTTCTGCTCTTCTAGGAAGGCTTTCTACAAGATTTTGTGGGAATTTGTGCCCATTCATTCTGTAGAGCATTTATGAGGTCAGGCACTATGGGGTGCCGTTTGTAAAAACGCTTCACAAATTTAGAGGTGTTATTTTGTCAATATTTAGTGCAAAGTTCACACAATTGTAACCCTTTTTTTTTTAAAACACATTTAGCCCTAAATGTGTTAAAAAAAAAAAGGGTTACATTTTGGTACACTTTCTTGCTGCGTAATTGTTAAATGTTAAATTTAAATGTTAAATTCAAATCTAAATGTTAAATCTAAATCTAAATGTTAAATCTAAATCTAAATGTTAAAATGTCCAGAGTTATTAGCCGAAAACCATTCACCTTAGACAAAAGTAATGGGACACCTGAGCAAGGTTTTCGGCTAATAACTCCGGATCTCTGGGGGCTATTATGTTAAACGAGGGGTTGTTGAAAAGGTGTTACCGAGCCCTTTCTAACTATGAAGTTTCACATTTAGAGTGCGAGATATATTTTTCATATTTGACATTTAGATTTAAGATAATTTAAGGTAAATCCTCCATGTTGGTAAGGGGCAGCATTGCAGCCCCCTGCTAAGTAACAGCCAATTGTAATCACGGGGCGTGGCCAAGTAGCATATCTTCTAAACATTTAGAGCTCAACATTTAGATTTAACATTTAGATTTAACATTTAGATTTAGATTTAACACTTAGATTTAAAATTTAACATTTTGATTTAGATTTAAGATTTAACATTTAGATTTAGATTTAACATTTAGATTTAAGATTTAACATTTAGATTTAGATTTAACATTTAGATTTAGATTTAACATTTAGAAATAAGATTTAACATTTAGATTTAAGATTTTACATTTAGATTTAGATTTTACATTTAGATTTATTTACACATTTAGCTCTAAATGTGTGAAAATTGTGTGAACATGATGAAAAAATGATTTAAAAAAAGACACCTCTGAATTTGTGAAGCTGTTTTTACAAACAGCACCTCATAAGGCACTGATGTTAGAGGAGAAGGCCTGGCTCACAATCTCTGTTCCGGTTCATCCCAAAACTGTTGAATGGGGTTGAGGCCAGGACTCTGTGTGGACCAGTCAAATTCTTTCACACCGAACTCATCCAACCATGTCAATATGGACCTTGCTTTGTTCACTAGGGCAGGAATAGAGAAGGTTCTTCCCCAAATTGTGTTCACAAAGTTGGAAGCATGGCGTTGTCCAAAATGTCTTGGTATGCTGAGGTATTAACACTGACCTTTACTGGACATAAGGAGCCTAGCCCAAAGCCTGAGAAACAGCTTTGTCCCAATACTTTTGGCCATATAGTATGTTGAGCAGCACTCCTGAAGTAGTGTGAGAGAGGGACGCAGGGTGGTGCCTTTGAGTTACTCTGAAACTGAAACGATCATGTTTCGATAGAGGGACTCTCACAGTTGGAGAAGGATTTGGTTCAGTTGCTGTCTTGTGAGTGACAAATTATTTTTACGTAATCATGTAATGATTTGTTCCAGATTCAGTACTGGGGAAAATTTCAAGACCATTTTCCCACATTTTAAATTTTGGGGTGTTTTTTTAAACTCTTGTGTTTTATGAATTCTGTGTAGTTAGACCAACCTGTTTTGCTGTGTTTGGTAGGAAAACAGTGCTTTGTGATGTTTAGGTGTCTTTCCATACTGCTGCTAAAATATAGGATTAGCATTAGCTGCGGTTTTCTAAAGGATAAAAGTACCTTAGACTGACTCACTCTCTTTGAAACTTTTATAATCCTAACTTAACGTCATTACTCCGTTTAATCAAGCTAAGTTTAAGTGTAAATATATATATATTTTTTATTCTCAACTTCTCATGTTTATATTAGCAATTAGAAACGTGTTAGCCATCTTCTGCCTTGTGAGTGTGTTTTTCCTTGACTGTAAAGAGTTAAAGCTGCTTTCTGTTATGTCTGTTTATGTTGAAGTACGTGCACTGTTCAGTTTAACTATCACAAATATATCACTAAACCTTGTGCATATCAGTGATATTCTCAGTTAAGGTAAAATATAACCGTTAACGGATGCACAGGTGTTCAGTTGTTAGTCTGGACAAAAGTATTGGGACATGTTTGGGGTTTGGGCTAGGCCCCTTACTTCCAGTGAATGGTATTCTTAATGCTTCAGCATACCAAGACGTTTTGGACAGCACCATGCTTCCAACTTTGTGGACACAATTTGGGGAAGAACCTTTTCTATTCCAGCCCCAGTGAACAAAGCAAGCTCCATAAAGACATGGTTGGATGAGTTCGGTGTGGAAGAACTTGACTGAAAGTTCATGCAGAGCCCTAACCTCAACCCCATTCAACAGTTTTGGGATAACCTGGAACAGAGATTACGAGCCAGGCCTTCTCCTCTAACTTCAGCACCTGACCTCAAATGCTCTGCAGAATGAAATGGCACAAATTCCCACAGAAAAACTTCAAAAGCTTGTGCTAAGCCTTTCGAGAAGAGTGGAAGCTGTTAAAGCTGCAAAGGGGGACCAACTCCATATTAAAGTATATGTAACTGAATGCAATGTCACTAAAGTCCCTGTTGGTGTAATGGACAGATGTCCAAATACTTCTCATTTTGCTCTGAGAGGTCACATGGATGAAAACTTCAGTTTTGTGTATTTGTAGTATAACCTGTTGTGTGTGTTAAGTTTCTTTCTGTCCACTACAGTATAAGGTGTTGAAGATGAGTTCTCCATCCTCTGAGCTCTATTTGAAAAGCACAGCTTCAATGTCACTACATGAGCGGTAAGTATTTTGCCTAGAAAAACATCAGATCAAACTGTAATTGTGATGCGTGTAGATTGTTTTGTAACAGTGGACTGCTGAGTGCTCCTGCTCCAAAATCTTTTATAGCTTCACCAGCGTTATGAAGAATAAGCAACCAGAGCAGACTCACAGCACAGCCGAAATGGATCAGCTTCAGGCAGCTTCTCTGAAGAACCAGCGGCTGGCTCAGCAGATGGCCAACTGGCCTTCAGTACTGTCTGCCCTGCGGAACATACCGGTAAATCGTATCTCTTGTTCAACCAAAACTTTTCAGTCAGAGTAAGCAAGTATCAGCCCAATAATGTGAACAAATAAATGAGATGCAGCACTAAGTGATGATATTCTTAGTGTAAGTTGTATTACACTTGACTTAAAGCTTATAAAATGAGGTAAAAGTGGCCCAAATCTGATTTTGTTGTTAAGTCATTCATGTTCTCTTTCTAACAAGACATTAGTTTGAACTAATAACCTCCCTTAAACAGTCAGAGGTACTCTTGTAGTAAGACATTAAAATGAGCTGAGTGAAATGCTGCTTTGAATTTGAAAGACAAACAGCAGACATTAAAAGGACCAAAATTGAACAAAATTTACAGAAAAGACTGAAAATGGGAGTTTCTGTGTTTTGTCACAGCCGATCAAGCTGACAACAGAAGCTCAGTTCTTTTCAATTTGTCTGTTTTAAATAAGAATGTTAGCAAAGAGGTGCAAAATGGCTGGATAGAGAGATGTGAAGAATATGAAGTTCCTCAGGCTCTTGCCATTTTTTCTCTCTCTGTCTGTTTTTAATATCATTGAAGTTAATGTGAAGTTAAGTAGGTGTTGATGCCCTATTTGTATTTTACACAGCCTCTCACTCATCCTCCAAAACAAGACATTTTGATGATATTGTCCATTCCTGCATAGACTAAATTATGATAACTGAGTTCAAGATTGACAGAAGTCACATAATCTGGTTGTTCAGACAGGGGTCACCTTGCCAGGTATTAGATATGTAGCTGACCCCAGTACCACATATGAAAATTGTATTTTGTCAGGTTCACCTTGCCAAATATGGATAGATTGAATTTGGATCACTTTAATGGAGACAGGTTAGTTGCCAGACCTCCTTCTGGAGTTCTGCTTTCATGCCATGTTTAGCTCCAACTTGCATCCAACACGCTTTATATATTCCTCCAGCCAGTCAGGGACTTCTGAAGAGGTTCATTAGCCAGAACAGGTATTGCAGATTGTGGCTAGAGTGTGTGTAGTACTTAGTGGTTCTCAGGTTGGTTCCTCATGGCCCTTCATGGCAGATTTGTGCACATTTGAGGACAAGCAGTTTTTGCCGGTCAGCAGCAGATGTTCAGAAACGCCTCTGAAGCTCCATGCCTGCTAATATTGTCCTAGTATAAAGAAAATGTAAGTATTTGACACTTTGGCTGAGGAGCTCAACATAGTAATAATCATCACACTGGTAACGTTAGATGGTAAGTCCCAGAGCCCTAATGTTAGTAATGTTATACGAGTGGAATGTAGAACAAATAAGCAAGCAATGTTTAGATTCCATGGAAGAAAAAATTTAACATCCAAATGACAGCTGTCATTCTCTAAAACAAAACAACTCGCTTTTGCTTCCTGTTCTTGATTCGCATCTTTGTCATGTTTTTATCACTTCTGATGAGTTTGCATCCCTTTGATCAAAATGAATTAAGTGTTAAGTATGTTTCTATTCCTGCATACAAAAGAAGATAATTGAGGTTGGTAGGATGTCCTTTGGGGCCCTCAAATGTTAAGAAATAAACCTGAAAGCAATTATTGGGGTGCCTGGTTCATAGAGAGACAGATAATGTCCTGTTTTCCTTGGTGCAAGGTTAAATAAATAAATGAATGAATCAGGCAGATGTGGTGATACAAGATAGAAGTCATGCTCTATATATGTATTTATAATGCCCACATGTAGATGCTGTATGTTAAATACAATGTGTTATGTTATATTAAATAGACAGTGTAGCTCCAGGGTTTGTCACCATGTTATGGTTATTACTTTGATGTGTCTCTTATTTGGATATGGAGTTTGTTTAATGCATCATTTTTTTTTTCCCCCTTCGCCACACAGAGTCTGAATCAGCGAATGGGTACGGAGAACATTAAGTCGAGACTCAATAGGCCAGTGCTGGGAAGAGGTCTGAGGGGAAGGCACTGGAGCAAGCCAGGTGGAAGAGGAGCTTTACTCAAGAGAACATTATCTATGAGATGTAAGTGGGAGTGTAAACTCACCTCTGTATGTTTTCCTGGAAATCTCTCTTTTTGACTTTTTTTTTAATGTTCTCAATTAACACACTACCTTATTTGTGCAGTATGAGTATAAAGTTTTATTTTGTCTGTAAATTTCAACCCATTTTAGTTATCTTTTTGTTTGATTTTCCTCATTTTTACTCTGAATGATATGTTGCAAATTTGTCTACAAAAGACTTTAATGAGAAGTGTTAAGATTTTGATTAATTGGGGGAAAAAATGCATTTTTGAAGAGAAAACAGAAGAACAACGTTTGACTTAAGCTGCGTTGTGACCTTTTCTTGTTGAACTTTCTGATTACATATCTGCGATTGAGTTGTAATGAGTCAGAAACAAAAAAATTATTTTGTTTGCAGTATTATTTTATTTCGTCATATTTTTGTCAATATTAAGAGGGCCTCTTATCAGTGATTTGTTTAAATCGTCTTGTTACTGTTACAAAACCTTAGTAAAAACCTTTGTCAAAAAGCATGTTTGTTCTGCATCTAGGATTACGCAGTCCTGAACTTCCAATTAACAAATCCAAACCTCAAATAATTAGATAATCTTAATCTATAGGTATGAGAAGATGGCAAGGCGTAGTCTCTGGAGTAGTCAATCAAGGCCTGATTCACCCACAGTACAGAGCTCATATAAGCAGACCAGGAGCGATGCAGCACACAGGAGTGAGAGGACCTATGCGAGGCAGAGGTGAGAAATTCATGATCCATATGACTCAAACCTCATCTGTGCCTTTTTTTTTTTTTTTTTTTTAAAATAAACCCTCTTTTAGTCCAGAATGCCTTACAACACACATACACACTGAAACCATAAAAAACTACACCCCAACTGCCACTGTAGTCACCCTTAATTTATTACGTACTCTATATTCTCGGCCCTGCTGCTACTGTCGTATGCAGTTATTTAATTATTGCTTTTTGTCCTATTTGCATTTTTGCACACTTAATAACTCTGCTGCTAGACTACAGTGCCATCATAATGTATTCTTTCAAAACCAATACTGTAGTTGCTTTTGTTGATTGCACTGTTTGTTGTCTTTTAATATTGTTGTTTTTTCCCCTCTCTCTTTCTCTCATAGTTTGTAGTATATTTGTTGTGTTTGATTATAAGAGATTAAATTGTTAAATAAGTCAGCTGGTTTCCAAGCAAAAAATATTTTCTTAATCTTTTTGATTAATATCTCACAGCTTGCCATTTTTCCCTGTTTGGTCCAATTGCATTTCACTTGTGCTATTTGTATTTTCCCTTCAGAATCAGAATCTAGAATCTTTATTCAGGGTTCCCATGGGTCAGGGAATTTCTGGAATAACAGGGAATTTCAGTAAAGGCATTTCCAGACAGGGAAAATCAGGGAATTTCATCATTTGGGTGCCAAGTCGGGGAATTATCAGGGAATTTTGTTAATAGCATATAGTGCAGTAGCCAAAACCCGATGTGTATTTATGCGTCTTTGTTCCCAGTGAGTGTTTTGTTCAAAATCTCTCCCGCTCTAAAAATGTGCAACATTCTAGAACGTGAAATGTTTGCGAAGTCTGTGTCGACATATGTCCTTACACCATGCCAGGCAAGTGTAAATTTCAAGATATTTGGTTGAAAATGAAGAATTTAAGGACTGGCTCACCTAAAGTGATGATGACAGAAGAGCAAAATGCAAAATATGTAAATTGGTCATACTTCTCTCCATTATGGGAGAGCTTGCATTTACGAGCCATGCGACTGGGAAAACGCATGTTGCAAAAAGAAGATGCTGAAAAGATCCACCTTGTCTCAACTTCCCATCACTGCGCTTCTCCAGTCATCCACATCAAGCAGCTGTATAGCATATAGAGCTGCTTTGTTTAGAATGGCCCATTTTACCGTGGCCATTTCTAGATAAAACATGCATGTAGAGGATGTCAGAGATGGAGTTCAGGTTTTGGTGTGGTCCATTCAACACGCCAAGCTGCCTATATTCAACAACAATGACGTAAATGCAGTTTTGAATTCTATAACCCCTTTAAAAGCCCTTTTCTGCTCAGCATCCAAATGTTACATTGGACATTTCTTTATACAGGAGGTCATGGAAATTCTGCTTTTTGCTCAGAGAAAGTCATGGAAAAGTCAGGGAATTTTAAGTCTGACTTAGGGTGGGAACCCTGTTTATTGATCCCAGAGGAAATTGCTTTGGCTCAAAGAAAGATTTGCTCCCCTTTTGAGTCTTGACTCCTTAAACTCCTTTTTGACAGTGTCTTATGTGAAAGTGCCATACGGGCCTGAATCTGTGTTCTGTTCTTTTGGAAACGGGTGATCAAAGCGTACGTTATCTTGCAGTTTAAAAATAATGACTGCAATTATGTAACTCCTGACTCAATCTGGACATATTTATTGTCAGTGTTGTCCTTGAGCGTCTTGTACAATCCAGCCATCCTGCTGGTGGACTGATTTTTCGGCTTAATTTTGTAATCCTTGTGTTCCTAGCTCATCTGTAAAACTAATGTGAGCTCTTTCTATGTACGAGTGTGAAGCCCCTACTCTCTCTATATAAAGTTCTGACCTTAGGTGGGTGTGATATGTTTTTAGGTCGTGCCTGGGGTGACGGAAGACGTTGGGCAGAGAGTCGCCCTGTTCCCACTCGAGAGGAGCTGGATGAGCAGCTGGATGAATACATGTCTATGAGTAAGAGTCACCTGGATGCACAGCTGGATGCATATATGGCTGAAGTTGACTCAGAGAATCTGCTCTAATTTGGTCATGCAGTGTGAAGAAGGCTTTGTTTCTTCCTCAAAAAAAGTTGCCATGCTTTATCGCCTGTCCTGTTTGACTGAGAACGAAAAAGAAAAGATATTCTTTGTAACTGAGATACTTTATGTAGTTGTTTAATATCCAACTCAAACCTGTTATTCTAACCACAGCCCCATCCATTCTCTACAGACCAAAGAGCATTCTCCACAGACCAACAATGTTCTGGCACAAGGGGCTGTAGATTGCAGGTTCCAGAGTTCTGTGTTCTTGTCGTATTTGCCTAGTCAAGCTTAGGTCATGTGTCATTTTCGTTTAGGACAGAAAGGATTTGTCATTTTCTTTTATGACAGAAGGGTTATCAATCTTGAACAAATTTAGCTAATGTGGTATTAAATTATTTAGTACACAGCAGGATTTCTTAATCCTGTTCCTGGTGACCCACAGCACTGCACAGTTTCAGTTATTCCTTGACTTACCAACTGATTGTTGAACCTATTATGAGCTGGATCAGGTGTGCCAAGGCATGGGTGAGTTGACACTTGGCAGTGCTGTGCGTTTTCAGGAGTAGGAAGAAGAAACTGCTAGAGTGCAGTTTTCATACTTTTTGTTTATTTATTTTTATTTTGCTGAGATACTTCATTGAAAATACTTGAACTTCCTTTATACCATTTACTGTTATGATCCTGGCCCTGTGCAGATAATTACTCTAAACCTGGTATGCTATATTATCAATATTATTGATTCTCAGTTAATTCTCAGTTAATCTTTTAAAGGGCTTGACTAGTTGATGCCTGAGTCTGTAGCTTCTTTGTAACTCATGATAGTCTCCATGCCTTGTATCAGGCAGGTGAATGCAAGAGAGATCTCAGTCTTTTTTCTCAATAAAGCAAACTTACAGTGAGAAAAATGGTTTCATATTAAGCAATAGGTAATGGAGAATAATGTTTCATGGCAGTGAATTCAATATATTACATATATTTCTTCCGAATTGTGTTTAACTTGTACAGCACTGCCCACTGATTCTAGTTTAAGTGGTACGTGCTGTGTAAGACTTGGCCAATATTTGTTCTGCTTAAACCTAACACAATATTTGTTCTGCTTAAACCTACATTTTATTGTTTAGCACTGTATACCCCACACCTACAGCACTGTAACACATTTGCCATGCCAGAAATGCTTATTTGTGTTCATTTTTTTGCCTGTTGGCATATGTTTTGCTTTCTTTCCTCTTTGACAAGTGCTTTTTGTATGGAACAGTTATTCCCTAGATTCACAAACCTTAAACATATGTTTATGGTTCTTTGGATAGTCTTTGTGTGTTGTTTACTTGAGCAAAAAGTAGTTTGGGCTTTGACATTTGAAATTGAATTCATGTTCATTATGGTTTACATATGTAAATGCTCTATAATAAAACTTAGTTCAAGCTAAATAGAGTTATTGTTTTGAATTGAAAATAACTTGTAGAGTTGATAAACTATTTTCTCGTTGATCGGGTGTGTCTGTGTTGCTCTAGATCAGTGCTTTCTAACTTTGATCAGGTGTGCAGGAGCAGGGAGGCCTCCAGGGCCAGTATTGAGAGCCACTGCTCTGGATAGTTCTACATATTTCTTTGCTTAAAAGTTGATGATGTAAAGTAGGTTTTTTAGTAATTTTGTTTTTTCTCTGTGATTTTATAGACTTCACAAATCCACATCAGAGCTTGGCATGCTTGTAGCCCAACATGATTAATGCGTGGTAAGAGATTTCTGCTCACTGTGAGGGTGTGTCCCTTTGTGCTAGTGCCCCCTAACGTGGGGTCAGTCCAGAGTACTTTTTGGACAATAGCTCGACAATGTTATAAAATTTGTATGGCAACTTGCTCTCTAGGAGGCCAGTGACCCTAGCTCATTGTTCAGTAGTGTCACACAGTGAATAACCTCAATGCAAAAATCTGGCTAATAGTTACCCAATATCTTGCGACAAATTTTTATGCCAAATTTCATAAAACATTGTTCAGTTGCCAGGGAGTTGCCAGAAAAACATTCAGTATTCTGAAACATTAAAGAACTGCTCAAGCTACAATTTTGACATTTGGTTTGTTTGGCTACATTTTCTATTAAAGTTCTGTTTGGCTTGCTCAACAAAATGTCTGCCAATAGCTCATCAAAATTCAGCAGCCAATACATGCCTGTGTGAATGGCCAATCTTAACAGATAAGGTCAGACTTCCCAGTTTAATCAATTTTGTTAGCTTCCCCCCCACACAAAGCATGTCTAATATGGTAGGAAGTGTTGGGCATTTCTATCAGTTTCTTCCATTCCTACACTGTAATGATAAGGCTGTCTACAAAATAACTTTCATGGCCCCTCCCAAGCTGCCTGTCTACTCTAAAATGGGACAAATTGAAGTCTTTTCTGCCATTTGTTGCAAGATCCCCTCATCCAGGAAGAAAGAATGACATGCTGAAGCTGACAAAGAAAATGTGGGCCAGAATCATCAAGACCATGATGTCTGCTGATGCTTGGAGCACTTCATTAAAGCCTCCCATCAGGCCACTTACTCATGAAGAGGCAGGCAGCTCCAGTGATAAGGCGACAACCACTTGTAGTGAGGTAAGTGGCCCAAGCTCAGTTCAAGATCCTCTTCCTTCCACTGTAAAACCAATGTGTGGATGGCATGCCAAGACCCGTCTACCAGCCGTCTCTGGTCTTTGTGAAGAAGTTCGTCCACCATTGAGCTGATCAGTGTTACTAGTGTTACTGTCAGCAAACTGAAATTGTAGCAATTTGGTTAAAATTTTGATTTACTCTTTCTATATGCCTCTCATTCTGACTGACCTGTAGGACACTGGAAAGATATGATGTAAGCAAAGATGTGGCTGCCCAGGCAATTGCTAAGAAAGGCATAATAGAGAGAATGAGGAAATTGCTGTGGACCTGCTGTGACAAGTGCTGCTGCTAGATCAGCTACCTACAGGTTGAGGACAGACTGAAGATGGGAAAAAGGTATATGGGCAGGTCTTAGACTGTCTTACACTGTTTTAATGGCAGTGAGAAATAGCAGTAATGTTGGAATTTCTTTTTTTTTTTCTTTCTTTTTTTTTTTTCTTTTCAGACACTCATCTTTGTGATGGATCTTAAAAAAGCCTGAAGACAGCGATGACAGAGGCAGGTAAGGAGAAAACTGAGAAGAGGGACGGACTGAAGGAAAATAAAGAAGGTTTAGGTAGTAAAATCGAGCAATAGGAGCAAGTGGGAAATAACAGAAGTGAGGATTATAGGTGTAGAAGTAGATCATGCGGTTCTCCTTTTCAGCTACTTGGATGAAACGACTTGCAAAAGTGTTGCAATACGGTTAAAAACAGTTTGGTTTGCCTCACTGGCAGAATCCTCTGTTTTGGTTGTCTTTTAAAGCTCTTCTGCTGGCTTCCTTGTCTTCATGTTAAGTCTTGCAAATAGTACGTCTAGAAACATGTTCAAAGATGGACACACAGCAGCTGAGTTGAACTACATTTGCAGATTTTTGTGTAATCATACTTGCTTTTAAATTGGAGAATGTGTAGCTAGGGCTAGTGTTTTTTGTGGTATCGAAATAAGTAAATGCAAGTTTAGAAGGGCACTTCAACATTCCTTCTCATTAAAACACCCAGTATGTAAATGTTTCTACATGAAAACTGATATTTTGCACATTTTGCACTTAAACCTCCGCCCACTGTTGACACAGGTGTTCAGTTATGCAAACAGACACCTTGCCCAATGTCGACTTTCAGTGAGGAGTATTAAGCACCCCGATCTCTGAAAAAGAACATTTTTGTTGTCCAAGATCAGTACCTGATCTCACCGATACTCTCGCAACTGAATGTGATTAAATTGTCACAGCAATTCTGCAGTAGAGTAAATCTCTTGCAGAAGTGTAGAGCGAATGGAGAAGCTCAGTATAAATACTCCTTTTAGAATACTTGTTAGATTAGCAGGTCTCTACAAAGATTTGGACATACTGGGTCTGAGGAGACCGGTTAAAACCTAATACTGTAATACAGTGTTTAGTCTCCAGGGGGCACAATAAGTCCTAAAGCCAGAACTATGCCGCCATGCTAGAGATATGTCTGTGGCTGGATGAGGAATCAAAAGTCTTTGACATTCAATACTTCCATTCTTGTCTTTTTAATTTAGTAAAGTTAGTTAGAACTGTACTAACAAACAAAATAGCATCTTCCATCTTCCCAGACTACTGTAGACAATCCATTATAGTATTTTTTATAGCAAGTCTAATAATGATTCATGCACAGTATTACTACATGCATACATTACAAAGCAGATTTCTCTTTCTGCATCCAAAACTAGATTCCCATTATTCATGAATACTCGTGCATTCATGAAATGAAGACTAAACTATTGATTGATTGATTTTAGCTTCAGAAGGTTCTCTTTTCTTGGTCATTTACATCAGTACACACGGCTCAGTGGAATCAATAACTAGTAAGAAAGTACATGCTTTGTCTGTGATTAATGTACACATCAGTTCATTCATCTATCTTTTGATCCACACTTCTCTGGATCCTTTTATCCATAATCACCTCATATTTTCATGGACCTATTTGTTTGAGTGTCCATTTGCTGGTGAGGTCATTGTTCCTTTGCCTTGGCCTGAGGTCTTTGACCGTAATGATCTGAGATGAGATTTAAGGCTGCATTTTAAGGCTACAGGGTTGACACCTTTTTGACAGTCCTATTCAGTCGCACTGTAAAGGGCCTGTGCCCTTTAGAGCAGTGACATTATGAATTTGTCTACCTATTGTGTTTCTTTTAAGTGTATAGCTGTGTGTGTGTGTTGCTGGATAAAATCTAGGTCAGAGTAATGGACATTTTAAAGTGGGGCCCGAAAAGGATAATAATATGGGAACATACCTGCACTCTACACCTGTAATATGTTGTAATATTAGAATTTTGTTTGAGCAAACCAAAGGTAGCATCCACCCGAAATAATCTGCTCTTGAAAGGTCGGGAATGGAAGAGGTGCACTTCTAAAAGAGAGGTCCAGTTTCACATAAAAACTTTACAACGTCTCAAGAACTTCTGACGTCACTTTGAAGACAAAAGACCACTGATAATACATCTATATGTATTCACTGGTTCCTCCCGTGTTTTCATCATATATTATTAAGACATGGTGGGTTCTGTGTTTATTGAATGTGTTTGGCGAAGAGCTCTTTGTATGTTCAGCTGCTGTACAACCCCCCTGTACAAAAAAATCAGGTCAGTTAACTCGATCATTTTTCAGGTATTATTTGTTGCTGGCAGGGCTGTAAAATGTGGATATTTGAGGTATCATTTGTTATGTTAGAGAAAAAGAACATGGTCCCTCATCCCTTCCTAAGACGT
This sequence comes from Hydrocynus forskahlii, assembly GCA_037974365.1. Classification (NCBI taxonomy): domain Eukaryota; kingdom Metazoa; phylum Chordata; class Actinopteri; order Characiformes; family Alestidae; genus Hydrocynus; species Hydrocynus forskahlii. Next base: position 9,495,276 of record JBBPCX010000006.1, read on the forward strand.
ATATTGCTCAGTCAGGTGTCTGGATCATTGCATACTCAAGTCCAGTGATTAGTCTTTAAGTGTACTGAGTTTCATTGTCTTGAGATGGTTCAAGTCCCAGGCTGTTAAGTACATTAAAATTTGTTTGTGCCCCAGTTTTTTGTAAGTAATGAAACAAGTGTTTGTAAGCTGGAAAGTATTTTGGCCGTGTTTCCTCAGGTTGTCTTCTTTGCTGCACTTTTTGTCCACACGATGCAGACGGAAACAGTGTAGGTGGTAATGTTGGGGCGGTGTTGATGCTGACAGGATTCCACGCCAGCCTAAATTACTTGGCCGGCCCAAAATTAGCATCGGGCCACCAGGCAAATGCCCGATGGCCAGTCTAGCAATGGCGTGACTGCACACACAGCTGAGAGTGCCTCAGCACAGGAGGGTTCCTGGCTTAAAGCCACTTGTAAGGGAGAAGTAGATAAGCCCACTATAATATAACAGCATCTCATAAACATCTGCCCCTCACCTAGTTGTCCTTCAGGCATTTAATAAACAGTATAAATAATCTACAAAACATACATTTTATTGGCCTTTGTGTACAACAAGGGCATTCTGGCTTTTCTGTGTTACTGGCTTTAAATAACAGTAGCAACTGTATATTAGTTGGAAGACAGTTTTCAGTTTGCACATTTATCTTTTAAAGCTAAAGCTATGCATTTGTTCATTCCCTTTAGATATATGCCTTTTCTCCATGTCTGTGTTATTAATACCATTGTAAAGATCCAATGAGACCCAAAAAGATAAAGAACATATGTAGAACAGACAGTAAAGAATCTTTTATTTATATAGCACCTTTCTCAAACAGAAATCACAGTGTTCTACACAAAAATGAATGAGTACAGCAAAAACAGAACAGACAGAGATAACCATAGAAGTTTGCAGCTTAAATTTAAATAGTTTGACAGATTCAAGTGATCGCAGCTCCGGTGGAAGACTGCTTGACAGCTTTGGACGAACAGACTGAAAGGCACGATCCCCAAGAGTGCTCAGTCTGATGTATGGAACAGAGAGGCGGTCCTGATGAGTAGATCTCAGTACCCAACCAGTTGAGTACGACTGCAATAGGTCTGATATGGAGCCTGATCGTGCAGGTCTCTGAAAATCAGTACAAGGATTTGAATTAAATACTGAATTTAAACAGCGGCCAGTGTAGATCAGATAAAACAGGAGTGATACAAATACAGATTTGACTGATGACATTTACTTCCAAGATACTTAAACACCCTTCCTTTTGTTTGTTCTGAACTGAGATAGCATGCTGTATTTACTCAGTCACTGACTATGTTCTTAAAGAAGTGATTTTGCTAGATTTGCAGTTACATTTTAGTCTAGGTGTACATGATCAGAATTGGCCAAGATTAGAATCAGACGATCTGTGCACCTGACACACGCTTGGCAAACAACCAAATCATTGTTTTACTTTTACCAGCTCTTTGTTGCAGTTTTATGAGATAAGTAATATGAGCAAGGTAGGTGCACCTGTTCTGCTGCTACACCAGCAATAGCATGTTGTAATTAGTATGCTGAACTCATCCTGCTAAATAGCCCATGACCTCTTCTAATGAACTGCATTATTTGATTGATTGAACTTTGTAAAAGTCAGTTATTTTTGTTGCAAATTTGGATCATTGGAAATACTGAAGCCCACACAGTGTAAACGTTGGGTGAAAGCAAGACTATTAAAAATCTCCCCAAAAATCATTCATTGGTCAACTTGGCTATAATAAGTGGAATCTGCCCTAAAATAAAAGGGTAAGTGCATCCTCATTTTAGCCTAGGTATGTCATAGAAGTAACAATTCTCGATCTACCCCTGTATTCTGTGTCTGGTGTATTGGAGCACTTAGGTTGTCCATGCAGATGAAGTAAAGTGCTTAGACTGAACCCAGTCGCTATAGCTATTGATTTTTTGTTTGTTTCTTCAGTCCAGCTTGTCCGTACTCTGTTAATGGCATTGCATGAATGAACACTCAATCTGTACAGATACAGCCAGGCATAAAGTTTTTGTGGCAATCTCATTCATCTGGTTTGTAAATTTTCTGATATGATGTTTTTACATGCATAATTAAATGCTTTATTCTCCAAATGTCAATTGTTATATTTATTTTAGACTTATATGTATTGTCTATTAAGACAATTAGTGTCATATTAATATTCCTGGGCTTATTACATTACACATTAATTGTGTTTCTAGCAATCAAGGAGGCTTAAATGGTGTAATTTAATAATGAGGATCTCAGTCTGAGATCTTGACAAATATAGGGTACATTTAGCATTATTAATTACTTGTGCATTAGTGTCTGGTACACAGTTAGACTGGCAGGTTTGACTCACTTTACCCCAATCAAATCATGTTTTTTTGAAGCCAGTTAAACGGGGCAGTTAATGGTGAGCACTGGAGCCATGGCAGATGCATACAAGCTTCTAGAAGCATGACAACATATTCTATATTACCACGGGTCTGTGGATTGACTTTACCTTGAAGTATGCAGTTTAATGTTTAAACAAAGGCACATATTTTAAAGATCAGAACAGATTTAGCCAAATGACAAGATTCTGTTTAATTAGTTCACTTGAAGTAGTTTTCGGTTTAGGTGGTTAAATAGGCAAAGATGTAGCAAAATTAACAGAGCAGAAAATACTAGCAGTGCTAAAATAGCATACTCCATGGGGGGCACCGGATTTGTTCACCTCAGGCTGAGCTGTTGTCTGCATGCACTGCTGGAATTATTCGTTTGAATGGATCATGCCACTGATTTGAGATGTCCTCGAATTCTGGGCTTTATTTGTATTTATGTGCACAGCTGTTGATGTTTTATTTAACATTTTTTTTCTGCTGGCTGCATCATGTCCTCATATTGTTCAAACATACCCATGTACCTGTGGAGACACGCCTCCTGCCTTGCTGCACTGTCCTGAAACCGCAGAATCCTTTAACCTTTTCATGGCAGCAGGATAGTCACATTGGCCAAATTACTTAAATAGCCTTTAGAACGCCTAGTAAGGGAAACAGGAGGATGTGCTCAGTCCTGTGCTAGCACCAGCCCAAAGCAAAGTCCAGAGGAAGGATCAGAGCATAAGCAGACATGGTTAACATATGCATTTAAGAAAAACAGACAGCAGTCAATCTGCCCATCTATCAGTTAACCTTTATTTACGCTTGAGTACATTGAGGTTGAGCCTTATTTACAATGTAGTCAATTAGAATGAAGAGCAAGAGATTAAGAGGAATGACAAACATGAAAAGATGAAAAGAATAAAGATGTCATATTAGTAAAAACAATCAACTTTAAGCAGTTAAACTGGTAAAACTATCAAATCAAATTGAACAGATAAATTTGATAAATTAAGTCATAGGAGTAATCTAGAAACATTCTGTGCTACAGGATGCAGTGTGAAAACAATGTACGCTAGGAATTACTGAATAGTCATAATGCACATGACTGAGTAGTGATGTTGTTAAGAGCAGACTGGGTTCATGATCTGTGGATATGTGGCCCCAGTGTTCTGACACTTTATCATAGCCTGCAATATTTTTTCAGCAATTTGTGTTACATTAGATCTTCTGTGGATCAGATGGATGAGCCCTTGTGCCTTAGGCATCCGTGACCCTGTCGCCAGAACATAACTACACAAAGGTGATATAATGACAGAGACAAATAAAACACAACTTTAGACCACATAGCAAAGTGACATGTAAAAAAATACTGACCAGCTTGTGCTGCCAGATTGTAGAGTGTATGGATCTCCTAACACTGCAGTGCAGATCTCCTAACACCGCGGTAAGTCTGGGGCACACAGGAAGCCCATTTCTCTGTACAGAGTTCGCCTTTTCTTAGTTCACCTGTTGCTTCATTTTTCAATGCAAAAGACATGCAAAAGATCATTCCTACCAATTTTCTTACAAAGTTCTGCACTCTAGTCTATTCAATATAGTAAACTAAGCTAAACAAATATTGCAGAGCGATGCATCACCATGAATGAATCAGAGCAGCCTCCTCGAGCCCTCAGTTAGACAGTTTTAGACAGCAGTGCCACCCAGCTCTGCCAAATCACCGGCATATTCACGCCTAACATCCCGCTTCAACGAAATCTATGGCTTAGTGTTGATTAGGCACAGAGAGTGGTAGTTTAATGCTCAGTGGTTGTTCTCTGAATGGATAGTCTTCTCAGTGCCAGCCCACAGCAGCACAGCGCTCCTGACGCTCTTTTTGGACCTGTGGAAATGGCTTTGTCGTTGCCATGGCACTGCTGCCTTCAGTCCTGCGTTTAGCTGGAGATGTTGATAGAGATGGGAGTCACTGGAATGTATACCTCTGTTAGCCCCCATTTACACTGGGCTAAGAAGAGCAGGTCTTGTCAAATGACCCAAAAATGTGCCTGCACTCTTTGTACTGCTCCTGACAAAATGTTAAAAAGGTTAAAATAAACAAAGAGCTTGGTAGTTCTGCTCTTTTGAATTTTCATGTAATACTGTTATATGAGCACAAGCCTCACGTAGTGTTTAAAACGTTATTATAGTGTGAGACATATAAGCTTAAAGCCTTACCATACTGTCAGCTAAAGGTTGACAGAATGTTTTTAGGGCTGAGGCAATGAGCCCACCTGTCAGGACAGTATTTCATTCTGCTTCACTGCAGAAAACACTGGAGTTTATCCCCCCAGAGTGGACCCGTCTATTTGCTTCCACCTAATTTCTTTTCAAGCCGTCTGGAATGGAATCAAAAATTAATGTTGCTAGTCCTGCATAATGTTTCCAGTCACACACACAAATCAGATGTACCTCTCTTGTTTGCAATTTTACTTTTTCCTGCAGTCAGAGGGCCGTCAGGGATTGAATGAGACAATTCCACCGGCGTTTGAAAGAGAAAGCAGCATTAAAAACAGCAACAACAAAAAACCCCAAAACAAATAAATTATGTTTACGTTGGGGGGTCTTTTCAAGGTTACTTATGCAGATGAGTAGAGAGATCCAAGCTATCTAACAAAATAGTTGTTAGAAATGTTTCCTTTAACTCACTGCACATCCTTCATACCGCCTGTTGGTTGAAGATGGTTGTCCTTGTGATTTTTAGCTGAACCAACTGAAAGCTGTGAAGAAGCACCTATATTTCCATATACTGTACACCGGCCAGATACTATATTAAAACCACCTGTATTATATTATGTAGATGCTACCAGAACAGTTCTGACCTGTTGAGTCGTTGACTCTAAAAGACCTCTGATGGACTCCTCAGGTATCTGGCACCAACATATTAGCAGCAGATCTGGTATCGGCAGCATGAGCACTGTGAACAGTCTGTGACTGCGCAGCCCCATACAGAGCGAACTGCTATACACTGTGTTTCAACACCTTTCTATTATAGCCAGTATAAACATTTTTCACCAATTTCTGCTATATTAGTTCTTCTGTGGGTTTAGACCAGATAAGCTAGCCGTTGCTCACCACGTGCATCAGTAAGACTCAAGCACTGGATGTCCTTTCTTGGACAACTTTTGGTAGGCAGTAACCAATGCAAATCAGGAACACCCCACAAGACCTATTTTGGAGATGCTCCATCACAATTTGGCCCCCTTTCAAAGTCTCTCAGATCAAATTTACCCATTTTTTCTGCTTCTAACACATCAACTTCAAAAACTGACAGTTACATCCCACCTCCTGACAGGTGCCCTTGTACTGAGATGATCAGTGTTGCACACTTTATTTGTCACTGGGTTTAATGTTATGGTGGGGGGGGGGGTCTGTAAACTCAGTCCAACTGCACAGAGAAAGATCAGAAACATGCTAAGTTCACATTAGCATGTGTCTTTTGTCTGTGTGATACGTTGTAGTTTATAACTGACAAGTGCATAGCAAGGAGTGTCAGTTTAATTAGGCCTGTACTTTTCAGTGTTTTCATCAGTGATAAATAGCTAATCAAATTCAAAACACTTGCTACCACTGAATGCGTCATTTAAATTTAAGTACTGCAAATTATGCTCTTGGGCTTTTAATTTAACAAGCCTTTTCATCTCAGCCTGTAGGTATCTGCATTTTTTCTTTATAGGTTTTTGTGTTTCTTATTGTATCAGTACATGTCATTTCAACTCTTCCTTATTGTTCCTTACCACCACTCACAATGACATAAAACTTGATTAATCATGCATGGTAAACGGCTTCATTCACATTCTGCTTACACAATCCAGCATACCACGGGAGTCAAGACAAGCCTGTAGATTGAAGATGACAGAAATTATTTTTCAGAACCCAAGGTTATTTTAAAAGAATAGCAATTTCAAATGTCATGTTCCATCACTCACCACCACTTTCTGTTCATCAGCGGAACCAATTTCAGCATATTGGCAATTGTCAGCTGTCTAAAAAGAGTTAAAGGGGAGAAAAACTTGAAAGGTCTATTTGTTTCCCAGCTGTGCCTGTGGAGGAATTCATTAAAAGTGCCTGTGGTTTATGCCAATCAGAAGTGAGCATCAGAGTAACTTCTGTAGTGCTACAGGATCAGCAACTACTCATGAGTGAACTGACAGCCTAATCGCACTCATCAACTGTCTCTCCCACACACCCTTTTCATTCACTGCTGAATGTTTTACAGTTATTGAAGGGACAGAGTGTCAACAATAACAGATGGATTCCTCTTTTACACCAAGGATTCTGGGATTCCTTGCTTACTTGCACTCCCCTTGCAGGACCATAAGAGGAGCTTCACACCTTTCTTCTGTTCACACATGGTCCTGGAGGGCCGTGGTCCAGCACGTTTTGGTAATTTCCCTGCTCAGAAACACCTGGTTCACCTCACCAGTTAATTGTCAGGTTTAGTGAATATGTTTGAGGAGAGCTACCATCAAACCATTCTGGACACCTGCCCTCCAGGACAGGAGTTGCCCACAACTGCTCTAGGCTCTATTGTCTTTTACTCTGTAGCTCAACAAGTCTTTTCCCACAACTAACATACTTAACCTTGTTTTCACCACAGCCACTCCTGCACTCAACATTTTGCGTACCCCTCTCCATCTCTCTGACATCATCTTTTGTTGTTCACATTCTCTCTCCAGACCTATTCTAAACACCCTACCCTTGTCTTTTTAACTGCTTGCTGCAGTCTTCTCTCATTTCTTCACTTTCTCTGTCCACCACCATCCTGTCATCCTTGACTCCACCTGGAACATCTTCAGTGGTGGAATGACTACTAACTCCCTTCTCTCCCCTCTCCACTCTTCAGTGAACCAACTTTGTCCACTCAGTTCACTTCCTTCACTGGCTATCTGACAGAGAACTGAAAGCAGCAGAAAGAAGATGGAGGAAATTGCAGCTTAAATCTGATCTCATCACATACCATTCTCTTCTATCCAGGTTTACTGCTAAAGTATATCTTCTGCTAAGTCTTCCTTATTCAGTGCCAAGCCAGGAAAAAAAAATGCATCCAGCCCTTGCAAACACTTTACCACTCCTTCTTCCATCTCCTCTGAGGACTTCGCTTCCTCCTTTGATGAAAAAGCTGACCAGATCAGACGATCCTTCCCTGCAGTTATCGCCTCTCTCACCCACTCTCAACCTGCCGACTACCCTCTACCTACCTGCTTTTCCCCACTTTCCACTGATGATGTTCTTCAGCTTCTGACATCCTGCAACCCTACCACATCACCACTTGATCCAATTCATCATGCTTCTGACCATATCCATGGATTTTCTCCCTGAGATCACTCATATAATAAATCTCTCCCTGGAAACAGGTCATGTGGCCTTCAAATGTCTTCATGCGGTGACTGAAGACCCACCTCTTCACTGAACACTTAGGCTAACAACTACCTGTACATGAAAAAAATATATAACTGACAAATTTCTAAAACAAAACCCAGAGAAAGAATCCATCTCTTCTGTGTGATCTGCTTATCTCTGATAGAATCCTAGCTAGCTAGCAGCACTTGATCTAAGTTTTGTTTTGTTTGTTGAGGGATATGTTTTCTTTGTAGACTACAAAGCAGTCTATCCAGACACCCTGGATAAGAGTGTCTGCCTAATGATGCAAATGTAATTCCGTTCAGATTCACAGATATACACATTAAGCTAGACCCTTTAAAATCCAGGCAGATTGTTCAGTCATAATAGATAAAAGGAGCCCATATCCTGTATTTTCTTTACTATTCATTTACAAAGACCATTTTCAACTTCTCTTTATCTTTTAGAATTAAACATGCTGTTTCTGTTACTGTCTTTGTGACTGATACAAGTAAACATCCACTACTCTGGTTGGCTGCCCTGTATTATCCCTCAGTCAAAAAAAAAAAGTTGATCATGAAAGGACAGGGATAACCTGCCCTGGACTAAACAGACAGATGTATGTGAATGGGTTCATGATGTCTTGAATACAGACTGTTTTTATAGCTTAGATTCCACATTTGCACTTCCCATATTATGTATTATTCAGTAAGTCAATAATACATGGTTCGGGCTGGCCCAAATAATTTGAATATTCAAGTATGTTATGCTGGTATTGGTTTCTATCCAACCCTTTAGACCCCAACATAGTTCTCCAACATTGTTGCTTTAGATGTAAAAGCTTATTCCTTTTTAAAATAAAACATGAAAACCAACCAGTTTACTTGAAGGACATGGTGTTAAGACCTATATTGAAAAACTGTATGGACTTTTATTATTATTATTATTATTTTTATATTATGTAAGGTGGGTTTGTGATTAATGAGATGTGCTGGATACAAGCACAAGAAAAAAAACAGATATTTTATGATAGTCCACAATAGGGAACAGGGCAGACTGGGGCAAACAACAACATCCAAAAACAGTGAGTGTGAAAATTTCAAGTTCGAAGAAACAACAAAGTTGAAGGGGCCTTGCAAGGGGCTAAATGTTTAGACTGGTATGTATGTGATGATTCTAACTGGTCCCAGCTGTGTTGCAGTTGAAATGAGCTGGGTGGGGGATGACAAAGCCTGGTGTCTACTATAACTTGGGCATCTGATAGGAGAGGGTGTGGCAGAGGTTGTGACAAAACCACGGCCACGGCGTCGCGAGTCAAGGATCCGCCGGACAGTATAGGCAGGGCCTCCGTCTATGATCCGAGGCGGAGGAGGGTCCGGACAAACAGGAGCCAGAGGTGAAGTGATGAAGGGTTTAAAGTGGGATGCGTGAAACACTGGGTGAATCCAGAGGGAGGCAGGCAGCTGGAGCCAGAAGGTGACAGGGTTTATCTGATGGGTGATCCGGTAAGGTCCAATGAATCGAGGGGTTAGCTTCTGGGATTCGGTGTGAAGGCGAAGGTTTTTGGTGGAGAGCCAGACCCTGTCACCTACGAGGAACAATCGTCCCAGAAGGTGTTGGTGGCGATGATGTTGAGTGTAGCGGGCGTTCGCTTTCTGGATGGCTTCCCTGGCCTGAAGCCACAGCCGCCGACACCTGCGGACCAACTGTTGGACCGATTGTACATCAACCTCCGGTTCTTGATGGTCAAACATCGGAGGGTGGAATCCATAGCATACTTCAAATGGGCTCATCCCAGTGGCCGAGGAGGTGAGGAGGTTGTGCGAGATCTTGGCCCAAATGAGGTAGCGGGCCCAGGAGCGCTGACGATCTGCCACGAAGCATCTCAGGAAGCGCTCCAGTTGCTGGTTGGTCCACTCCATCTGACCGTTAGTCTGGGTACGATAACCAGAAGAGAGGCTGCAGGTGGCTTCGATCAGACAGCAGAAGGCCTTCCAGAACCAGGCAGTGAACTGAGGCTCCCTGTCCGAGACGATGTCCTTGGGGAACCCATGCAAACGGACTACATGCTCCAAGATGAGTTCAGCAGTGGCTTTGGCTGAGGGGAGTCCCTGGAGAGCCACCAGGTGCATGGCCTTGGAGAACCCGTCCACGATGGTAAGCATGGTGGTCTTCCCGTCGGACTCCGGCAGATCGGTGATGAAATCCAGTGCAATGTGTGACCGCGGGCGGCGAGGAACTGGGAGAGGTTGGAGTTCCCCCTGAGTGGGAGTGTTAGTGGTCTTAGCCCGGGCACATACCACGCATGCCTGGACGAATTCCTTGACGTCCCCTATCATCTTTGGCCACCAGAAGGCATGCTGGAGGAGAGAGAGGGTGCAATGGACTACAGGGTGGCCAGCCAAGGCAGAGGAATGTGCCCACTGCAGGGTCTCTTTGGCAAGTGGGCACGAAGAGACGTCCAGGCGGGGTGGCTGCCGGAGGGGGCTCCAAGGCCTGCCCCTGGCGAACTCGATCATCTAACTCTCACCGGAGGGGCGAAACAACTACAGAAGGTGGTAGGATAGGCGCGGGGTCCATCTGGGGCGTGTCCTATTTGTGGGCTTGGGAGAGCGCATCCGCCTTTGTGTTTTTAGACCCTGGACGGTACGAGATGGTAAAGTTAAACTGTTCAAAGAACAGTGCCCACCGCGCCAGCCGTGGGTTAAGTTGTTTCACCTGCTGGATGCCGATAAGGTTTTGGCGGTCGGTCCAGACAATGAATGGGTCACGGCCGCCCTGAAGCCAGTGACGCCACTCGCGGCCGCTGGCGATGAGGAGGGTCTGATGGTCCCATTGCAAAGCCCCTACGTCACATACTCCTCCATGGCACGCTGCTCGTCCTTGGACAGAGTGTACAGCCGGCCACGCATTGGAGTTGTGCCGGGCAGGAGATTGATTTCCAGGTCATAGGGTAGGTGAAGAGGGAGTTGGATGGCCTGACATTTTACCGAATACCTCTTTGAGGTCCTGGTACGGCTCCGAGATGGAGTTGGCGTCGATATCGGGGTCTTGGGACTCCCCGGAGCACATCCCGGCCGCCGCTGCGAGACAACTCCTGACAGGTTGAACCCCACTACAGGATTTTTGCTGTCGCCAGGAGATGAGGGAGTCGTGCTGCAGGAGCCAGGTGTAGCCCAAGATGTGAGGAGGTGAAGTGAGGTGAGTGACGAGGAGAGGTAAGTTTTCCTGATGTTGATCAATGAGGAGTCGAAGAGGGATGGCGTGGTGAGTGATAGGGCTGTTTTGGAGGGGTTGACCGTCAACGGCAGTGATAGTTAACGGCCGGGATAACGCTTCTAGTTCCACACCCAACTGATCAGCAAAAGAATGGTCAATAAAGTTGCCAGCCACTCCTGAATCAACAAAAGCAGTGACACTGAACAGTTTGTGGCTGAGTTGGATGTAGGCCTGAACCATAAAACGAGAAACAGTCTGAGTAGTGGAGGCAGCGAGAGAGAACCGGGTCTGGGCGTTTCCCGGGCGGAGCGGACAAATGGCTCTGTGATGGTCTGGAGCGCCGCAGTATGCGCATAATCCCTCACGGTAGCATCGGGTCCACTCCGCCTGGCTCAGGGAAGCACGTCCTAACTGTATGGGTTCACCCGCGGCTCCAGAGTGGGCATCGGAAGGAGGTGGCGGGTCCGGGATATTAGGGACAACCTTAAACAGTGCAGTAGTTGGCGTAGGCGGCAGGGTACGAGGGGAAGCCTTGGGACGGGAGCTCATGCGCTGATCTATGCGCATACAGAGTTGAATCAGTCCCTCCAAGATGTCCAGGAGCTCCCGTCTGACCTGCTGGTTCTTTATACGGAGAGCTAGCCCCTCGTCAAAGGCCATCCGGAGGGCGGAGTCACCCCACGCAGTCTGCACTGTAAGGGTGGGAAATTCCGCCGTGTATTTACTGACCGGACGGTCTCCCTGCCGCAGGTGGTACAGCTTCGATGACACCTCCACCTTGCTATCCGGGTGTTGAAAGGCCGACTTGAGAGATTGGGTGAAGTTCTGGTAGATCTGGCAATCCGGAGTGTTGGCTCTCAAGACAGCTGCTGCCCACTCAACTGTCTGCCCGGTGAGACGGGAGACGAGAAGTGCGATTTTGGACCTCTCGGTGGGATAGCGGACGGGCTGAAACTCAAAAATGAGCAACAGGTTAGTCAGAAATACATCGCACTTCCCGTCTACACCATTCCATTTATACAGGAGTGAAATCTTGGGGAGAGTCCGTGCAGTGAATTGAGGAGTAGATGAGGTGGATGGAGTGGCTGGCTGGGGCAGAAGTGTCGTGGCAGGAGGGTCAGAGGAGAGCCTTTGCAGGAAGGCGACTTGGTGTTGGAGTCCAAGAACCTCCTGCTTTAGACCCTTAATCTCCTTCCCCTGCTGCTCCACCAATGCCACCAGCTGATTCCAGTCCGCTGGGCTCACAACAAGCAGCTCATTCATTCTGTCACGGGAGAAAGGTGAGTCAGAACGTACCTTGCAGCTGTTGGTTCGTGTAGCATGATGGAACAGCTCTGACGCAGATAGAAGCGAGAGGGCTGGTTGAGTCACACTCTTTGTTCTATGAATGCTCTGGAATTGAGTATGATTCCCACCGGAATCTTCGTTCACACTCATGCGCTTGTTTAAAAAGGTACTCACGTGAGTTGAGGGTGCGAGGAGTCAGGGTAGAAGAGTAGAACTCAATGAATGAGCACCGAAGGAAGTCCCATTTCCTGTTTGTATACTATGTGAGGCGCTCATTTCCTATAACCTTTGCGCATCACGTGATGAGTGCATGTGACAGGTTTACCACAATAAGCACTCCAGGTTTGTTCCCATCATCGTGCTGGAGCTTTTCTGAAATGGTGCAGTGTTCTTTTCCTGCTGCACCATTTAAGCCGTATAAATTATTCAGACAATAATATATAATGTAAGTAGTGAGTAAGGAAGTCTGGAACTAATGAAAAGTCCACACTAGTCTATGAATAATCTTACACAACTTCTACAAGAGAGTGAATTATCTGCTCTAATTGCCTGGCCTTTCTTTTAAGACTCATATTTTTTATTCACCCAGTTAAATAAAGCAAAGATACTCAAAGACAAATGATTGTTTTAATGTTTCTTAGTTGTAGTTACAGACATGTATTTGCAAGAAAAGCCTTTAAGTAATATAGAATCTTCATACTCAGAAAGAGGTCTTTGACCCATAACAGTAATAGAACCATTTTGTGTTGCTATTATGACCGTTTTTTAAAGTGCATTCAAAGAACCATTTACAAGAGGATTTCCATTATTGAGCAAAACCATTAAGTCAGAACAATTTAAACATTCAAATGGTTCTTTGACTTATCCCGGTTCTATAGACACTGATGAGCCACAACATTAAAAGCCCTGACAGGTGAAGTTGTTTAACAGGTGAAGTTGATTAACATTGATTATCTCATTCAATGGCACTTGTCAAGGGTTGGGATACATTAGATAGAAAGTGGATAAGCATATAAAGTTGATGTGTTGGATGCAGGAAAAATATCAAATTCCCTTTTACAAGGGCCCAAATGTAATTATTGATGACTGGATCAGAGAATCTACAAAATAGCAGGTTTTCTGGGGCGTTTCCAGGTCTGCACACACAAGGTAGGTATTTTCTGGTATTCCAGGTATTCCCTGCACACAAGGCAAACCCAGTCCAGACTTTTCTCATTCATGGTTCCCCACTGGTGGAATGATCTGCCTAAGGCGACCAGAGCAGCAGAATCTCTCCCTCGCTTCAAAAACCTTCTGAAGACTCATCTGTGTAGAGAACATCCATCATAAATCATTCTTGCTCTTCTGAATAATCTGACACTCCTTCCTAAATAAGATTTTAGCACGTAGAACTGGTTCTCAGTGTCCTGAAACTTGGTTGTTTCCTCAAATTGTAAGTCACTTTGAATGAAAGGAACAGAGAATAACTCTGGTCTGATGCCACAGCCGAGCCATTGTAGGACAAATTGCTGAGAAAGTTAACGCTGGGTAAGGCTGACTGGTTAAAGGTGTCAGAACACACAATGCATTGCAGACTGCTGCAAAATTGGCTCAGGAATGGTTTAAGCAACAGGACAAAGAGTTCAAAGTATTGACTTGGCCTCCAAGCTTCTGTGCTTGGGCAAACTTCTCCAATCCATGGAGACCCCATATTGCATCCTACAGGCCTTAAAGGATCAGTTGGTAATGTCCTGGTGCCAGATACCACAGAATACCTTCAGAGGTCTGGTGAAGTCCATGCCTTGATAAGTCAGAGCTATTGTGGTTGCATAAAGGGGACCTACACAAGGCAGGTGGTTTTAATGTTATTGCTGATTGGAGTATAACCATTGCTTTGCTAACGAATGAAGCATGTATGTTATGAGGAGGTTTTTTATATTTTTAAAATGTTCTTCACACCTCTCACTTACAAAGGTTGTTCTTTAAAGACCCATCCATTTAGAGGTTCTTCGGTGAACCAGAGGTGTCTTCTGTAGTATCAGTCCAAAGGACCAAAGATTTCCAGGCTTCTAAGGGATGAATTTTGCTGGGCCAGACATGGGCCTGCACTTCTAGATTGTTGACATAGCCTCCGGTCCTGCGGGTCTCTTGAGAGAGCCTCCTTGGAGCTGCCCACTAAGGAGGCTTTTCCTGTTGGTATAGAGACATGGAGAGTTATGTTTAATTATATGTCGAACTCTGTGAAAAATGAGTGAGGTTGGTGATTAAAGAGGAATATGTTTTGTATCAGTGTGCGCACACATTTTTAGTGCTTCTTGTTTCTTTCAGCCTTGTTTGGTACAACAGCACAGTTGGGGACTGATTGTATTATTTTAATTGGAGTAGTTTGTACATGACCGTAGACCCTCTTGAATCTCTAGAGAGAGTATCGGCTGAACGTCTAAGGTCTGCCCAGAAAAACTGATGGGAAGGTAAGACAAATTGAAAGAGTAGAGAGTGGGGCACTATTGTGTTGCATCCTGTTTTGGTAACCCTACCCTTCTGCCTGTGCCACTCTCTCTGCAGGGCTGACAGGAATGATCCAATGCTGAATACACACAAACACACACACACAAACAAGTGGGCTGTTTTTAATTTTTGTTGAGTGATTTCTTCATCATCCTGGTGGGCAAGATGGCAATGGAAAATGAAACTCAGTTTTATTAGTTTATGTGAAAGACTGCAGTGTAGAAGTGCAGTACATAAAAAAAAATGGAAACATAGGTTATTTTTAGGGGTGGGAAATAAAATCTCTAAATGTGTGAAAATTGCGCTAAATGATGAAAAAATGACACCTCTAAATTTGTTGAGCTGTTTTTACAAACTATACCTCATAGACTTGGACTTGGGACTAAAGACTTGAGACTTGACTTGGACTTGAGCACAAAGACTTGTGACTTAACTTGGACTTGGTAAAAATGACCATCTCTAACAACCAGCACCCTCAACATTAAAATCAGGTGTTTGGAAGTACCTTGGCTTGTATGAAGTTGAAGGGAAAAGGGACCTGGACAAGAGTCACACTATATGCAAGTTGTGTAAAATTAAATTGAAATATTTTGGAACACGACAAACATGAGAAACCACATTGAACGTTTTCACCCGGAGACACAAGAAAAACAGCCGATGGTAGCTGCCACCGCTAACCAGAGGACCATAGAGCAAGCGATGTTGTTCACAAGCATTATTTGTGTCAAAGCTGTGATTTCAGAACAGCTGATTGTTTTGATGAAAAAAAAGTAAATTCGTTTTGTTTCATTACAAATGCTTTGCTTTGAAAGTACCAAGGTGAGGGGGGAGAAAGATGCATGAAAATGCATCAATAATCATTTTATAATCGCATCGCAGCCCTCTGAATCGTAATCGAATCGTGAGATTTTTTTGATGTTTCATTCAGTATTATTTGCAGACAATTATGGATTGCTGATTGATAAATAATACATTACAGTGCTCATTTATAACAGTGTTTTGTCAACAGAGATTTGATCACTGTTGAAATACAAATTCTGGGGAAAAAAAATTATATTGCAAAATCAACTATAACTTTCATACACTCTTTCATACACAAAAGGTTAGCCATAGAAGACCTTTCGGTGGATAGGTCTTAAAATAACTTTTTTTGCAGATAAGATGCGTAGGCCTAATTGAAGAACTTTCTGAAAGAACTTCCGCATAATTTAAAGGATTTTAGAGGAGCCATTAGATTGGTCAAGAAGCTTTACATCATATCAAGGTTCTTTATACATTTTAAAGGAACTTCAGATTCTCTCTTCTCATTTTTGAATCATCAAATCTTTGTGTAACCAAACTGGTTTCACATTTTTAACAACACTGATTTCAAACGTTTAAGGAGTGACACAGAGCTTTTGAATGTTTGTGTATGTGGAGTGGTACGGATAAAGCTGAGGGGGCAGTGTTGAGAGGGGTTAAGAGGGCGCCTCTTGGTCTGGGGAGAGATATGAGCTCAGGTCAAAGCCAGTTCAACGGCCAGAGAGATTTAGAGCTAACCCTACAGCTATCTCTACTGTCCACTAGAACTCCTCTCACAAACTAATGGCTTTATGGCTCATTGCTTCCTACTATATTGATTTGTAAACGGCATATTAAGTGGCTTGCCAAAGAGCATGGGGGGAGCACGTTCATGAGAAGAACCTTTACACACTTTCAGACATGTTCTGTGCTATTGCCTAAAGAACGGTTCAAATGATGATCCCAAAAGCAACTAATCTATAGCACGGCCTAAAGAACCTTTTTAATGAATTTCTAAAATAAACTCAACCAGAAGTACTTCATTAAAAACCTTTGTATTTAAGAACATTAATATCTTTTGCTGCCTCTTCCCTCTCTCTCATCATCCAGTAGAAGAAAAAAGGCACTTTTGACTCACAGCCATACAGCATTACTCACCCATCCTCTGCTCAGTCTGCCTCAGTCTGCTGTTTAGTGTGGTTTCTCCAGCTTGAGGGCGGTGTAGCTGTGTGGTCCATGACTACAACCAAAAGTGAGGCTGCGTTTATACACCAGGGCCGGGTTCTCTCTGCTGGGTTACTCAAATGCAGCAGGTTTTTCTAACTCATTACTGCTGGAGGTGTTGAAAGTGACACTCTGAATCTTCACCACTGGACCTTTGGAACACTTCATTGAATCTTGGACCATTTCTTCATATAGGAGCTTTCAGGATATGAATGGGTTCATGCTGCCAAGAAATACACTCTGCTTTGTTCCTTACGGCACTTTGGAATACTACAAGTGAGAGGTTCTATTTCATTCTTATCTCGGTGCCTCTTTTTCTGTAGGCTTCCCTCTTTGTCTGCATGTACGTCTGTCTACCCAGAATCATTTGTCTGTACTGATTAGACTGATTCACTCACTCATTCAGTCACTCATATTCTCTCTCTCTCTCTCTCCCCCCCCCTCTCAGACCCCCTCAAGCAGCAGCAGCGGCAGTAACAGCAGCAGCTGAGAGGCATTATCACTCGTGGTCGCTGCACAGAGCGCAGCTCGGCGTGAGGAGAACACAGTGCGTTTTCCAAGGTAATCTGATTTGTGTAAAGGACGGCTGGTCTAGGCGCTGTGCGAGGACACCTGGACAGAGCACAGAAAGCATTAGACGGTTGGAGACTTAGTCAGCAGCTGTAATGCACTCTGTACACCCTCATCAGCGCTGCCCACGCCAGTTTATGGTGAGTACACTGTAATTGAATTGTTGCCTGATGGCTAAATGGCTCAGAGAAAAGATGATGGAAACAGTAGTGAGATAAGTGCTTTTGTGTTAGAGAAAAAGGAACAAGTGTAGTTCTTCCGCTTTGAACACTTCCATATGTATTTAATGAAGTTTTGTTTTTTTTTCTGTAGCTTGCAGTAGAATTTGGTTTGATATATTAGTGATTGTTTATGAATATTTTATTTCCGTTTTGAAACTGCATGTTTGTAAGAATAATTTAGTTTAATCAAAAAAAAGCTGCATTTCCATTTGTGTTCTGTAGGAAATAAGTTGTTGAAGTGAGTCTGTCTTTCATTTATTCCAGACAGCACATCCATCTGAAATAATTGATATTGTTTTCTTTCATTGTGAGTTCAAAATTCATACCTGCAAATTAATTAAATCGTTAAATTGTGTTAAATTTATGAATTTCCTGATCAGAACGTTTCCATAATAAAGAGTATAAATAATTGTATTCGTTTATATTTCTTTATACTGTTTTACAACATTTTTTATTCTTGCAACCATAAAATGTCCCATAAACAATTTGGGTGAAACTTTTTGGACCATTCCTTCAGGATCTTTCAAGATCCTTGGTGTCCATGGAATTTTGTCCTCATGTAATCCCTTCTATTGAGACTGTGGGGGGTTGATCATCTTTAAAAGCGGTGATTTTGTTTTCACAGCTGTTTCTGTGTTTGTGTTTGAGATGTCTTGTTGCTCTACCAGCGTATTTGCAGTTGAAACTGAGATTTTATTTTAAAAATCCTGAGACTTGCCTGAATTTGTCAGGAGCAATCCTAACTTCCCTTTTTCCCTTCGCTTTTGTAAATGTAAATATAAATGTAAATGTAAAATGTAGAATCACAAGTAGCTGCGGAAAAGCCAGGATCCATCTTTGCATTTGACGGTAGCTGTGAAGTGCTTTTATGTGTCCTTCTTTTTCTTCTGCATGTACCAGTGATGTAGATTGGCAAGTGTTCTATTTTAGTCAAATCTGGTTAAGGCACCAGGTTCCACTCAAAATTTGAAAGACATTTGGCAAACTCCAGATGCTTGTTTTTGTTGGCTGAACTCAGTAAGGATTCCCTTGAAGCAGTGTTTTCAAAGAGCTTGTTGTTAGTGGCATTTTATTGTTAATTTTGAATATTTATAACACAGAGAAGCAGATACATCTGGGATCAATAAAAAAAATAGAGTTAGTTTCCAAGGTAATATTTACACGTGTTGAGTAGGGATGGGAACCGAAATTAGGTTCCAAATAAGAACTGATTCGAAAATACCCGGTGCCGGGTCCCCACTCGATTTTTTTCGGGTCTGTAAATCGGTTCTTAACACTAGAACGGCAGCTAACTGGCAACTGGCTATACCTATAACGGCTGCGTGCGTCAATTGACGCAGTGTCCAGTTTTGCACAGGACGCTTCTTGATATGACCGCTGCTGCAGTGTTCGGGCGTTTAGTCGTGCAGCCTGTCAGCATATATCCACGCAAGCCGCAGCCAGCAAACACAGCAAGTGTCCCGTGGACTTTGGACCCAGAGCCTGTCGTACAGCGCCAGTCGCCATATCAGAATCAGAATCGCGTTTATTGGCCGAGTACGTGAGCGAACACATACAAAGAATTTGATTCCGGTCGATGGTGTCTCTCAAGCACAACAGTATTAAACAACAACAATATGTAAAAATATGTGTGTACATGTGCCTACACCACACCCATGTCTTTTACAGAGCGTGCTTACTGCTCCAATAGGCCAATAGATTCTGATTCTGATTCCGATTCTGATTCTGATTCTGAGCCTGATGAAATGACATCAATTGACGCTGTCAGCCGTTCTAGTGTTAAACACCGCATCTGCTAGGACGTGTGTGGTTATCTGCCAGGACCTGTTTTAGTTGAGATTCGCTAGGTTTGTTAAAAAAAAAAAAACTAGTTAAGCCCAAACACACATTTATTTTATGTGATGTTACTTTCTTCAGTTATTATTTAATGTAAAATTGCTTTTAGTTTTTTTGTTAACAAATCAGTTGACTGTTTGATTTGAATCATTCTGAATAAAGTTTGTTTTGTTATTTAAACAGTTTTGTTATTTAAACAACCTCTTTTATTGTTTTTTGTCTTTTTTTTAAACGTGGAATCGAAATAGGGAATCTATAAGAACCTGAATCGATTAAGCGTAACTGGAACCAGAATTGGAATCGAAAAAATTCAAACGATACCCATCCCTAATGTTGAGTTGGGAATAGTCTGGCATGTTACTTTAAGTATCCTCAAATGTTAATTTTCAGTTTGAGTAATAAATGAATATTACAAGTATACTTTGAGTAAACACACTTTTGGGACTTATTGTATACTTGTCTAAAAGCTAAAACCACCAATCTGAAATCTGTCTCTGTACACAAACCCTGAATTGTAAAAATCTGAGTTGTCTACAAAAACCCAATTGAATCAGAGTACATATGCTCCAGTCAGCCATAACAGTAAAACCACCTACCTAACATTGTGTAGGTCCCCATCATCCTGCAGAAGTGGCTCTAATTTGTCAACTAATTGACCTCATAAAACCTCAGAAGGTGTTCTGTGGTATCTGGCACCAAGGCGATAGCAACATATCCTTCGAGTTCTGAAGGCTGCAAAATGGGGGCCTCCATTGGTGAGACTAGTTTGTCCAGCATATGCCACAGATGCTTGATTGGACTGAGATTTGGGGAATTTGGTGTCCAAGTCCACACCTTGAATATGAACTTTGTCGTGTTCCTCAAACCACTCTTGAACTAGTTTTGCAGTGTGTCTGGGCACATTATGCTTTAAAAGAAGGAATTAGGGAATACTGTTGCCATTAAGGGATGTACCTGGTTTAAGTAGGCTGTATGTGTGAAAGTTCCCAGCAGAACATTGCTCAGAGCGTCGCGGCTGCCTCTGGTGGGCTGCCTTCTTTCCACAGTGTATGTTGGTGACTTCTTTCCTCAGGCAGGCAAAGGACTTACGACTGGCTGTCCACATGATGTAAAAGAAAATGTGATTCACTAGAACAGACCACCTTCTTCCATTGCTTCCTAGTCCAGTACTGATGCTCACCTGCACCTTCTAGAAGTCAGCATGGGCACTCTGACCAAACACAGCTTCATACTACACAGCCCCATACACAACAAGCTTGTTGCCAGCATTAAAGGGGACATATTATGCAAAACTCACTTTAGTTACAATAGGTCCATGGGCTACAAACATGTTCATGAAGTTCTTTGCACAAAATCACTCTCACATAAAGAGACCTCACCAGCTTTATTCTTGACAGTTTC
>JBBPCX010000006.1:9525286-9530286 GCA_037974365.1 Hydrocynus forskahlii
TCTGGAGTGCGGCCGGTGTCTGGAGTGCGGCCGGTGTCTGGAGTGCGGCCGGTGTCTGGAGTGCGGCCGGTGTCTGGCGTGCGGCCGGTGGCTGGCGTGCGGCCGATGTCTGGAGTGCGGCAGGTGTCTGGTGTGCGGCCGGTGTCTGGAGTGCGGCCGGTGGCTGGAGTGCGGCCGGTGGCTGGAGTGCGGCCGGTGGCTGGAGTGCGGCAGGTGTCTGGTGTGCGGCCGGTGTTTGGTGTGTGGCTGGTGTCCGGTATGTGGTTGGTGTTTGGTGTGCGGCTGGAGTGTGGCCGGTGGCTTGAGTGTGGCCGGTGGCTGGAGTGCGGCCGGTGGCTGGTGTGTGGTTGGTGTTTGGAGTGTGGATGTTGTGGCTGCCGTTCTCTGCCAGGCAGGACCAGCGGTTCCACCAGAACACACTGATGATAAACGCTGTGAGTGTGTTACAGATGTGTTGAAAACGAATTTATCAGGGCAGGATGTTTTCAGTCACTCAACTCGAGCTCTTACCCCTCTGTCACCAGGCTGCTTGCATCCTGACCCACGTTCACAGCGGGGAGCAGGAGTGTGTCTGATGTTGCCACTGCGAGGGAGTTTTGTTGTGGTGATGCTGGAGGTTTTTTAGACTCTTCCAAGCTGTTTCAGCCGCACACACACACACACACACACACACACACAGACACACAGACACACACACACTACTTGATTGTGCCCAGTATCTGTAGTTCTTGAGAGTTTATAGCTCTGATGTTAATGCTGCTAGCTCTGAGGTTTGGATGGTTGCTTAAACTCATGCATCCCCTCCCCCCCCAAACACACACACACACACACACACACACACACACACACACACTGTGAGTGTTCTGTAACTCTGCCAGTGCCCAGATGAGACCTCATCCTGGAGTTTGGCCAGGTCTGCACACACACAGACACACACACACGCACGCACACACACACACAAACACTCCCACTTACATTCGCCCAAGAAGACTCCACACATACACTTGCACACACACTGTTAAATGTTGAATTTTTCACAGAAAAGTCATGTAATTTACTGCTAAGAATTATTATTATTTGCAAAATCACCGCTTAGGTCACTATTATGTACAATAACGGACCTCAAAGCACTATTTGTGTCAATAAGTAAACTACGTCAATAGTAATTTATTAATTTATCTGTAGTATTTATATCCATCTCTCTTACTGACCACAGATTATATGTATATAGTGTGGTGTATTTAGTACAGAACATTTTCTGGAGAGTTTTATTTGACATTATACTATATTTTATATTGTTCTTATCTTTATGTCTGTGTGCCTGAGCAGTCTTAGCATAAGCAATTTCCTCTGGGATCAATGAAGTTTTCTGATTCTGATTCTTCTTCTGCTTCTTCTTCTTGTTATCATTATGTAATTTCTCCACTTTTATATATGAAAGGAGAGAGTCAGGACTTGTGTCCTTGAGTTTACTGCTCAGTTCTTGGTAAGACTGAGAAAATAGTAAGTGGCCAATTTAGTCGTCACACTCCCCCTCTTCTCAGTATGATGGGGTTCTTGCTGTTATTTAGGCACCAAACACTTCAAATACTTTCTGAGGTGGGACACTCCATTTCTGGTAGGAGCTATTTTTCATTGGACCTGTGGAGGACGAAAACACAAATTTGATCTTCTGTGCACAAAAAAATGATTGAACAGCGTGTCATCCTGTGTCTGAAACCAGTCTTTTAGAGATTGACGTCTCGACATGGTTTGCAGGACTTGGAGGGTTGGGGTGAAGTTTGCACAGTGCTAGTTGGTGGGGTGTAAGATTCCATTCCTTGCTAGCTACATTAGCCTCGTAGTTCCAGGACAATGCGTGTTGACATTGAAGGTAGAAGTACATTTGCATTTGCTAATTTGCAAGGAAAGTGCAAATTTGATTTAGTTTTCCTGCCAAACAAAATTTAGAAACATTATCCAGATGGCCCCCCAGGGTAGTCGGTAGTCCATGTTTTTAATCCCTCTCGTCTTGAAGGTTAATGTGAAGTGGGTCTGAATTCCACTGAGTGCCCATTGCCTCTGATGATCCATCTGATTGATCCGTCCACAGGGACACTCCCTGCCCTTGTCCACCAAAGGCTTCTGGATGGTATTTGACTTGGGTCTGTGCAGAACGTGGCATTTCCACGGCCGCTGAATAGGACTTGGCCTGAATGCCTCGGGCCGTTTGCGTATTCACATCAGATATTTATTTATATCTGCCACCCATGGATTTTCCGCCTGCCGCGAACAGGACGTGGCCTTCAGAAAGTACGGACTGATTGAAAAGCGTCCTGCCTGCCATTCTTCATTTGAGGCGGATCGATGAGGGAGAAAGTGCTGGAGGCTTGCTAATTGAGCCTTTCTCCTGTGTGATATTGAGGAGGAGAAGCGCTCAGCCATATCACCCCTTGTCTCCGATACAGCAGGAGCATTCCTCCCCGCCCTCTTCTCTTCAGTTCTTCTTTTATTCATTCCTGCTTCCTTTCCTCCGTGTTTCTTTCTCGTTGTGGCTAAGCACAGTGAAGTCCATTACAGAGTACTGAAAACCCTGCGGTTGGTTGGTGTAGCTTTTGGCCCGAGATTCGGGTCCTCTGCGTCTTTAAATATTTAGAGCCGGGGATTTTTAGGGAGCTGAAAGTTCAGACTTGTTTGAAAAAGTTTTGCAGATGTTCCTCAACCAAAATTTGGCCATGTTCTTGTTAGTCCAAGGCTTTGCTTGGAGAAACTGTAAACTTTCCACGATGTTCCATACAGCATTCAGAAATTCCCCTGCAGAGTTTTTCTCTTTCTGTTTGGTATTCATGAAGGCCTCATAAGTGTACTGGTCTTCTGCCTGCATCCACAACAGCTCCAAGGCATCTTCAAGACCTCTAAGGTCTCTGGCGCCAAGACAGCTGGTGGCCTAGTGGTTAGGCTGTTCACCCTGTGATCAGATAGTTGTGGGTTTGAATCCCAAAAAACTGCTAGGTACCCTTGAGCAAGGTACTGTCCCCACACACTGCTCCCTGGGCGCTGTGCTCCTGGCTGCCCTCTGCTTCACTTGGTGAATGGGTTAAATACAAAGGAAGAATTTCATGCTGTTCACACTGT
Source organism: Hydrocynus forskahlii (assembly GCA_037974365.1). Taxonomy (NCBI): domain Eukaryota; kingdom Metazoa; phylum Chordata; class Actinopteri; order Characiformes; family Alestidae; genus Hydrocynus; species Hydrocynus forskahlii. Next base: position 9,528,401 of record JBBPCX010000006.1, read on the forward strand.
GTGCTGTGGTGTGTTCACGTATGACAGAATGGTCACTTTACATATCAGCTGATCCTTTAAGTGCTGGAACTTGAGAGGTGGGGCTTCCATGGATGGGACATACAGTTCCCAAAGATGCTTGATCGGAGATCTGGGGAATTTGGAGGCCTAGGCAACACCTTCAGCTCTTTATCGGGTTCCGCAATAATCTGTGTGTGGTGTGTAGTGATACAATGTCTCACTACCATTTGGGGATTACCTGGTCCTCCACAATATTTATGCAGTTGGTATATGCCTAACTGAAGTCTGTGTAACTGCCTGGACCCCAAGGTACCCAGCAGATCATTGCCACCATACTGATGTTGTCTCTTCCCCAGGTAAACAGTGGACAGGTCCTATATGTCCATGGGGCCGCTGGTGGTCTTGTAGTTAGGGAGTTGCACCTGCAATCAGAAGGTTATGGGTTTGAATCCCAGGCCTATCAGTGGCACCCACTGGCACTCTTGAGGAAAGTATCATCCCCACTTACTGATCCCCAGAGGCGCTGCATCAGTGGCTACCCACTGCTTCCCTTCTGTGAATGTGTTAAATGCAGAGAACAGTTTCACGCTGTTAACACTGTGTGCTGCACAAGGACGAAGGGGCGTGGCCCAAACATAAACAACCAGCATGAGGACGAGGGGGCGTGGCCCAAACATAAACAACCAGCACAAGGATGAGGGTGCGAGGCCCAAACATAAACAACCAGCACGAGGATGAGGGGGCGTGGCCCAAACATAAACAACCAGCACAAGGACAAGGGGGCGTGGCCCAAACATAAACAATCAACACGAGGACGAGGGGGCGTGGCGCACGAGTCCCAGACATCACGGTCAGCTGTACTCAGAGGCAGGAGGTTTGAAAGTAGCCAATCCGAGAACGCTATTTATTTCTTCTTGCTGCTGATTGGCTGCTGCCCTGTGACGCTGCAGTCCAGAATTTCCCCTGTGGAGCGTCTCGAGTGTTCTCGTGTTTTTCATTTTGTTCTGTATTTTTATTACTGTATTTTTATTACTGTAAATTAAATTCATTTCTTACTGTATTTACATGCTTATACCAAAGAAAACGCCTGTGCATTAGTTATAGTACAGTCTATAGACGGGTAACATCAGTATTTACATTCTAGTACTGCAGGAGTTCAGTGTAAACAGTACAGCACGAAAACGGGTTTACCTTTACATTTTCTTTGAGGCTAATGAGTTTAAAATGTTTGGGGAGCATATTTTGGGCCATATTTAGTGTTTACACTATAAAAATAGGCATTTTAGGCTTTTTTTTAACCACATCACAACAACACGGTTTTTCACTATACACGGGTGCTCTTGGAACGCAACCCCCACAAAAAGTGCGGGATTACTGCATATATATTTTACATTAAATTATGATATTATCTTTGTTGTCGTTTTCTTTGAGTAGTAGAGGGAAGACAAAACGCTAAAATATAAACTTGCGATGTGAACAGCCTGAGAATTAAAGCACGTTGTGATTTTTCTTTTTTAATAATTATCACCTTCTAAGGTGCAAATCAATCTCTGAGCTTTTGAGTCATCCAAAGGAAATAAGAGGAGGGGAAAAAAGCTTCTCATTTACAGAAACTGTGTTATGACTTATTTTTAATCTTTTGCTAATTAAATGACTTATTTGTTTCCATGTCTGAGACTCATCAGCTTCCACTGAAATCGTTTAAATGAGGTCTCGCTGGTAATACAGTCACATGGCATTTGATTCCATTTTAACAGGGCTCTGAATGAACTAATTGTGCTCCATTTTATGCTGGAACAAGAATCTGAGCTCACGATGGAATTACTGAGCTGGACCACGATGTCCTCTCACGTAAGATTTCATCAAATTATGAATCTTCTGGCACG
>JBBPCX010000006.1:9535286-9540086 GCA_037974365.1 Hydrocynus forskahlii
AGCTGTCTATGAACAAGAACAGTAAGGTTCTGTCGGTTCCTATTGGACTTGGGTCTCACTTTTTATTCTCCATAGATCAGCTCCTATAATGATGATGTCAGATAAGGCCACTGTATGAAAATTAGCAAAAGAGGGTACGTTATACAGAAATGCTAAATTCTTGGAAAAACCATGCCAGAGAAATTACGTCCCATGACACATGAAGCTAAAGTTTTTGACGTTTTTGAAATTGCTGTGACATGAGCGTTAACTCATGACTCATCTTGGTTGTCACCATGCACATGTCAATAAGTTAAACGAGTTTGTGTCATCTGAGCAAGTTTGCAGAAATGCAAGGGTGGGTGAAATATATATAAATTTTCCCATCTGTTTAATCATTTTGCTCAGGTTACATTAACTGTATGTGATTGTGTTTATATATTACGTGGCCATACATAGCAATATAGTCACAAAATGGTCTTATACAGTTGCTCAGAAGTTTACATACCCTGGTAGAATTTATGATTTCTTAACCATTTTTCAGAGAATGTGAATGATAACACAAAAGCTTTTCTTTCACTCATGGCTAGTGGTTGGCTGAAGCCATTTATTGTCAAACAACTGTGTTTGCTCTTTTTAAATCATAATCACAACACAAACTACCCAAATGACCCTGATCAAAAGTTTGCATACCCTGGTGATTTGGCCTGATAACATGCGCACAACTTGACACAAACGGGTTTGAATGGCTATTAAAGGTAACCGTCTTCACCTGTGATCTGTTTGCTTGTAATTAGTGGGTGTGTATAAAAGACTCCTGACAGACCCTTGCATTTTTCATCCAATGCTGCACTGATGTTTTTTGGATTCTAAGTCATGGGGAAAGCATAAGAATTGTCAAAGGATCTGCGGGAAAAGGTAGTAGGAATTGAGAATGCCAATCAGCAGTGTTCGAACTCTAATTAAGAAGTGGAAAATTAGGGGTTCTATTGAGACCAAACCATGGTCAGGTAGACCAAGTAAAATTTCAGCCACAACTGCCTGGAAAATTGCTCGGGATGCAAAGAAAAACCCACAAATAACTTCAGGTGGAATACAGGACTATCTGAAAACTGTTTGAAGATGCACAATAAGGAGGCACTTGAAAGATGGGCTGCATGGTTGAGTTGCCAGAAGAAAGCCATTACTACGCAAATGCCATAACGCATCCCACTTACAATATGCCAAACAGCACAGGGACAAGCCTCAAACCTTCTGGCACAAAGTCATTTGAAGTGATGAGACTAAAATTGAACTTTTTGGCCACAACCAGTAACGCTACATTTGGAGAGGAATCAACAAGGCCTATGATAAAAGGTACACCATTCCTACTGTGAAACACGGTGGTGGATTGCTGATGTTCTGGGGATGTGTGAGCTACAAAGGCACAGGAAATTTGGTCAGAATTGATGCCAAGATGAATGCAGTAAGTTATCAAAAAATACTGGAGGAAAATTTGCACTCATCAGCCCGGAAGCTGCGCATGGGACGTACTTGGACATTCCAACATGACAATGATCCAAAACACAAGGCCAAGTCGACCTGTCATTGGCTACAGCAAAATAAAGTGAAGGTCCTGGAGTGGCCATCTCAGTCTCTTGACCTCAATATTATTTAGCCACTCTGGGGAGACCTCAAACGTGCAGTTAATGCAAGACAGCCCAAGAAGTTACAGGAACTGGAGGTTTTTGCCAGGAAGAATGGGCAGCTCTACCGTCATTTGGGTAGTTTGTTTTGTGATTATCATTTAAAAAGAGTAAACACAGTTGTTTGACAATTAATGGCTTCAGCCAACCACTAACCATGAGTGAAAGAAAGGTTTTTGTGTTATCTTTCATATTCTCTGAAAAATTGTTAAGAAATCATAAATTCTGCCAGGGTATGTAAACTTATGAGCACAACTGTATCATGGTCAAGTTTTTTGAGTAGACTTCTGTGTAGAAAACAACTGTCAGGTCCCATTTTTATTCTAGAAATGTCATTTTACTGTAATTTGAGTTCAAATCGTTTTGATAACTAGCTTTTGAGATCAGTTTGACAGCTGTGCTTTATAAATTTGATTCACTTTTGTGGCTAAAGGTGTTTGTGTGATCATTAAAAAAATCATAATTTGTTCATTCCCTTTGCTTTTGTTTTCTTCTGCTAATATTTAGTTGCTTTCTCCACCTCTCTCCTCTCATTCTCTCCATTTTTCACTCTTTCTCTGTTTTTTCTTCTTTTTATTGCTCTTTTGTCACACACTCTTTTACATATTTTCCCTCTCTACTTTCTTTGTTTCTCTTTTCTCACTTTCTCTCTCACACACTCGTTCCCCTCTTCCTTATTTTTTACCCTCTCTTTCATTCTTTCTATCTCCTCTGTTTCTCCTGCTCTCTCTCTCTCTCTCTCTCTCTCTCTCTTTCTCTCTCTCTCTCTTTCTCACTCTTTCTCTCTCTCTCTCTCTCTCTCTCTTTCTCACTCTTTCTCTCTCACTCTTTCTCCTTCTCTCTGTCTCTCTCTTTCTCTCTCTCTCTCTCTTTCTCTCTCTCTCTCTCTCTCTCTCTCTCTCTCCCTCTCTTTCTCTCTCCCTCTCTTTCTTTCTCTTTCTTTCCCTCCCTGTCTGTCTGTGTGTCAGAGTCTCTTAAACTCCCCCATTGGTTTTCTCTTCCTATCTCTCCCTTCCTGTGTGTGCATGTGTGTGTGTGTGTGTTTACTGGTCCGTGCTGAGAGCAGTTCACAGGTATTATAGTGGGTGTAATTGGCTTTTTCGGAGGCTGTGTTTGAGGCGAGGCTCTTGTCTGATAGCGAGGGCTCTTTACCGCTGTAATGGAAAGGCTGCACGGATCACATCGAATGTTTCTCATCAGCCAGACGCTAATCTGAAATCTGCTGGCCGCGTCCACCGCCTCACCCCGGCAGCTGAGAGAAGAAAATCAGGCTGACGACTCGGGGCAGAACGCCATGCCTCACTCACTCTATCAGCGTTGTCACGTTAGTCTTGTTAGATGGAGGGACGGCTCAATAAACCGCCCCTCAGTCTTCACCGTGATCTCGTGGCCTTGGCGGTGCTGCCGCTGCAGGCTTCGATATGCAAACGAACCTTCTGACCAGTCACAGAGGGTTTTTGTCCAGCGTCCTGACCAATCACAGCTCTTGATGAGTGTTGCTGGGGGTGTTTTGATGAATCATGGTATTTATAAATCAAACTAGTACATTTGTCCAAAGAGTATATTTGATGGAAAATTAAGCTTTACTGACCAGTTTTTAGCTCCTTAATTGCCAGTCTAAGGCATAATATTCAGTAATTAGATTTGATGGAAATAAGTTATTCTTAGGTTCTTAGCGTGTAACAAAGGTCAGACCATTTTTATCTATATTTTTTCCCCTCTCTCTCATTTTCTCATGCTATTTTCTCATATGCTCTCATGTTCTCTCTGTTATCTCAATTTAATATTTAGGAAGGAGCATCATAATCTTGATATGTTGAAATAAAGCTGCTAAATATCATACAGGACAGGAAGGGAATTTTGCTGAGTATGTAGAAATATCAGAGATATCCCCAAGAACTGCCAGATGAAGTACTGTGAGCAGTTAGCCAGGGAAGCTTTAGATGGCCAGCTGAGATACGAGAGTGGGATATGGATGTTTTACAGCAGAGAACAACAGGAAGGTTATCTCACTGTTTATACAATAAACCACAAACAAACTGCAGCAAATGCCAAACAAACCATCTGCTGCTTTCATTATGAAGCAGCTTTTAGTGCTCTAATATTTACCAAGTAACATCAGGCTCAGGAACTACAACTGTACCTCACACTCATTACATAAATGTCAAAAGCAGATTGTTCAGTAGCACTATTATACTCAGGAATAAGGATTAGAATAATTTATAATAGTTTATGAATAAATATTTACTTCTCATGCTAAAAGTTACATCTGGGTACATTTTACTTTTTATTTTTATTTCAACCATGATGTCCATATTCATCAGTTCTGTCTATATTGCTGTGATATATTAAATAAACAAGGGGTTTGGGCTACTCAGTTGCACTACTGTATAAAATCAGGAATCCCGGTGATGGCCAGACTCCAAAAAAGTCACTAATAATTGCCACGCTCTCTCTCCATTTAGCCAACCAATATCTACAGAGGACTCTAACAAACATATACAGTATATATACACACAGACAGACAGACATCACTCACCAAACAAACTCTCGGCAGGCAGAGCAGAAGGTGGGCTGCTTGGAGAAAGTGGCAGTGAATTCATGGTTTTTGATAAAGTGAACTTTGGCCTGTTTGATAGCTCCTCTCAACGTTAAAAGCCTGTCGTCCTCCTTCTCACTGAAGGCTTGCTTTCTGGAAAACAACTAGTCCCATATTCAGCTCCGTATTCAAGACTCTAATACATATTTCAAAAACATTTAGACTGACACTGTGAGTGACGCACAGTTGCAACAAGGTGACTATTGTGTACATCCTGCTGGCTTAGAGCAAGTATTTTGTCTTTGGCACCATGTGTCACGCAAAGGGATTTTAGGTGCATTTTTTTAGGAATCCCCTGAAAGACCAGGCCATCATTGAAAGGTCCAATAAACTGCTGAGTGAAGCTGATCTCACTCCCCTAGTTCAGCCCTGTCCAGGATCTCCTACAGCTCTGTGCCAAATGCTTTCTAAAGATACATGGCTGTGAGTGCAAGTTATGTAAATATAACGTCACGAAGTCCCGTCTTTAGGGTGGAGCCAGGCTACTGAAACTGGGACTGCTGAGCTTCTGACTCATTGGACAGCAACTGCAAACAA
>JBBPCX010000006.1:9540186-9568032 GCA_037974365.1 Hydrocynus forskahlii
AGATGCCAAGCTCATGCTGAGATGCTTTAGCTTCACAGTAAATTGACACCGCTCTTAAAGGGGCCAATTACTTCCCCTTCCCCTTGCTCAATTATGCCCCCTACAGTATCAAGCAAGGTAAAAAACATATTTACACAGTTAGAAACATTAACCACTTTTGTCATTACTTTATCAGCTTTAGCTTTGGAAATACAGGGTTGAGTTTCTATCATCAGTATTCTGGTCTACAGTACAAATGGTTGGTTGTCTAAAAAGAGCTGAATATGTAATATTGTCCTGCAAGAGTTCATACACTGCAAGCGGTGTTAGACGTAACTGAAAAGTAAATAATAAATTGATGACTCTGCATTAATCATGCTCCCACAGAGACATAAATCGTAAATCTAGTATGATAGATGGAGATAATAGAAACGTATAATTCCTGAGGAATGCCATTTGTAGTCGGTCAAGTCAACAAAATGTTTTCATAGTTCTGCTTTTTTCTCAGCAGAACAGTCCAGAGTTTGGAATGTTCTGCTGAGTGTGAAAGCTGCTTCAAGTCTGGGAGACGAGAAGACCAGAATACCAATCTCTGCTCCTTCTGAACCACTTTGTGTGCGAAAGCTATCCGCTGATGACGCAGTAACATTAACACGATAGGTAACTTTAACATGATAGTTTTGTACGAGATGAAAAGTAGTGTGAGCACTTGTACTGGAGGTACAAGAATAACCCATTAATAAAGTCAGTTTCCATCTGTTAATTGTCAAAATGATAACCATTTTACTAAACTGATGGACACAAAAGTGACCCATGGATTTATGTAGTCAGTCTACACTTAGGAAGTACTTGTCCTGCATGTAAACAAAACCAAACTTTTCTACTGGAGAAAAACAAAAAACAAGAGTATCACACATACCTCATAACTGCAAATATCTAATATCTAGTTTTCAACACTATTATTATGCAAATCACCTTCGGTACCTGATTAAACGGAGACAAGGAGACAATTACACAAACCACTGACATGAAATAGAAAGTAAATGGAAATATAAAGGCAGTCCACATCTGTGACTCAGGACTGGCTGGTCAATTCAGCACTGAGGAAAATCAATTCTGAAAACACCATCAGTACACTGAAACAAAAAATCAATGTGGTTGACAAAACTCTTAAACCACCAACAATGATTGATAGTATGAATGAAATCTTGGCTGCAAGAAACTTTTCTCCACACTTCATACACTATTATGTAGCCTAGATACAATTCTTCACTATTTGGACAAAATTATTGTGACTCAACTGTTTTTTACTTCCAGTGAAGGGTAACCTTAATGCTTCAACACATCAAGACAGTTTGGACAACCCCATGCTTCCAATTTTGTGGAAGCAGTTTGAGGAACCTTTTCTATTCCAGCATGACTGTGCCCCAGTGCACAAAGCAAGCTCCATAAAGACATGGTTGGATGTGTTGGGTGTGGAAGAACATGACTGGCCCACACAGAGCCCTGACCTCAACCCCATCCAACACCTTTGGGATGAACTGGAACGGAGATTGTTAGTCAGGCCTTCTCATCCAACATCAGTGCCTGACCTCATAAATGCTTTACAGAAAGAAATGGCACAAAATCCCACAGAAAGTCCAAAATCTTATGGAAAGCTTTTCAAGAAGAGTGGAAGTTATTTTAGCTGCAAAGGGGGGACCAACTCCATATTAAAGTCTGTGTATTTAAATGCAATGTCATTAAAGCCCCTGCTGGTTAAGTGGTCAGACAGTCCAATGCTTTTGTGCATTTAGTGTACTTCAGCAAGTGCCAAACCGGAAAAAGATCATCTTGTCATCTTGGACATAACATTCTGGACATAAACCTGTAAAATAATTTTGCCATGAAAAATATTGTTTATTTAATGTAAGTTCATAAATAGAATATACATATACACTATACAAAATTTTAACAGTGAGACTTACCAACACAGACATATACATTTTACACATTTACAATAGTCTATTGGACAGTGACAATATATTAGTTGAAAAACATGGAGCAGACAGATGGAGGTCAGAATCAGTAAATGTCTTGCATTTTTCTAAAGCTGTGCTGAAACTAAGTCATGCTAGACGTTTCTGCTCAACAGGTCATCTTCACCTAAGATAATATGTGGTGATGAGTAACACAACATATAAAAGCAACACTAAATATTGCCTAACAGCAAAATGCCTTGATGCTAACAAAGGACAATGTAAAGAAGTACAGGTTCCCTGTTGTAGCGTTGAAAGTGGGAGCAGGAGGGAGGGCAAGACAGGTGTTGAGTCAGTTCAGCTGGCCGTGCTATTTCTGTCCTCTAGAACCATTAGCCCCAGCCAACATCACCACTCCACACTTTACTGATGCTATCAGTGAGTGAGGGACAACTGTGAGCATTTATCCCAACACACACACACAGACACAAACACAATTACTTATTACAATGACATTATACTTATATCCTTGTTGTAAGGTGCTATAATCAACATAAAGATAATGAGGTTTGATTCCACAAAGGTGTTTCCACAGCACAGCACCCTTTAGACTCACCTCAGACAATAAATTTCACCTAGACAGTTCAAACCAATATCCTCCTCCAGGCTGACCACAGCATATGGTCACCATAATTATGAGATGTGTGGCCAGCTATGAGGAGGAATGAATATGGCAATGGTGAACAGAAGATTAGACAGACTGAGAGATAGATAGGTAGATAGGTAGATGGGTAGATGGATAGATGGATAGATAGATTGATAGATGAATGGATAGATAGATATCTGGATGAATGGATAGATATATGCACAGATGAATGGATAGATGGGTAGATAGATAGATAGATAGATAGAGATATGGATAGAAAGAAAGAAAGAAAAAAAATGGATGGACAGATGAATTGATGGATGGATAGACAGATAAATAGGTAGGTAGATATCTAGATGAATGGGTACATAGATACATATAAAGAAGGACAGATGGATAGATAGAAAGAAAGAAAGAAAAAGATGGACGGATGGATAGATGGAGGAATGGATGGATGGACAAAAAGAAAGAAAGAAAAAGATGGATGAATGGAGAAACAGATAGATAGATAGACAGGTAGAAGGATGGATGGATGAAAAGAAAGAAAAAATGAAAAAGATGGATGGATGGATGGATAAATAGATGAATAAAATCAAAGCAAGCCTACTAAAGCATGCCCCGAAATACTATTCACTTCCCAGTCCTTATGGAAATGTGACTGCAGAAACATCGTGTTCTTTATAAGATGTAAAAATGTGCACGTTTATCACACGTGTGTTTATAGTTCATTCTGAGAGTGAGAGAAAAAATACAGAAAGTGTGAATGAGTGATGTTTTCATATCACACACTCAGTCCTGCCTGAGTGCTTTGACTGAATAGAAATGGTGCTTGCTGTCCTGTCTAACGCCTCTGTTGTAAAGACCGACCATACATGGTTTTTCTCCTACGCCACTACACACGCAGATGCACACAAATGCACGTATATCCTTTAATGAACATGTGAAATTGCAAAGAGCTTTTATTGCATTCACTGCATGTCGGTCTTTTGAAGGAACACACACTTGAATAGACACTTCAAGCTGGCTTTAATAGACACTTCAAGCTGGCTTTAGATGAAGATACATGGTGTAAAAGAAGATGAAAAATCTTGATAATGGAGAGAGCTGAGAGTGATGAGCTCATTAAAATGCCATAGGAAAGGGGAATGCTGTCAAAAAATCTTTCACTTGGTGTGTTTCCCTCCTTTTTTCTTTACTTTTTTCATTGCAGGACTAGTTATGGTTTGTCTGTAAAGCCAGACCAATGTTCAACAATCTCTCTCTCGATTTACTCCTTTCTCCTGTCCTGTCCTGTTTTTCTCACCACCAACTTCCCTCTCTTTCATCCTCTCTCTTACTTCTCTCTCTCCTTCTCTCTCTCTCTCTTCTCTCTCTCTCTCTCTCGCTGTATATATATATAGAGATAGTGGACCGTCTGGCTCTGGGTGAGTGGCCATATTTGCGGCCGGCCATTAACCCCCAGGCTCACAGTGAGGAGCTGGGGTTGCTGATGCAGCGCTGCTGGGCTGAGGAGCCGGTGGAGAGGCCTGAATTCAGCCACATCAAAGTTCTCCTGCGCAAACAGAACAGGTTTCACTCTCACACACCCTTTCTACACCTTTACTCTTCCATTAACCATCATCACATTTTAAAATGAACCTGCATGTTTCAGCCTCTCGAGCTGGGTGAAGTAGTCTAAACACACTCAGAGTAAAAATACTTCATTGAAATTACGAAAAAAATGTTTCCATAAAAAAAAAATACAGTTGCCTTCAGCACATCCAGCATCAATCAGTTTGAAAGTGAGAGAGAGTGATGGCAAAGCAGTCCAGAAGCTAAACCAACAGAACAATTAAATTGAACACAAAAAAGCTATTAGTGTCTCTTTGTGAATGGATAAAATCTAGCTGAGTACAAAGCTAATTGGTTGCTACCCACCTCTTTATCTCTTACGTCCTCCCGGCTGGAAAGAAAAAAAAACAGAGTATTTGTCAGTGGTTCCGACAGATTTCATTTAACCACCATTTGTTGTCTTTAATGATGACTTTATTTGTCTGCACAGCACACATAACACACAGCCCATTACTCCAGCACTGTTTGCTGTTTCAGGGAGGTGAGCAGGGACATCCTGGACAACCTGCTGTCTCGTATGGAACAATACGCTAATAATCTGGAGGAGCTGGTGGAGGAAAGAACACAGGCCTACCTGGAAGAGAAGCGCAAAGCAGAGGCCTTACTTTACCAGATACTGCCCCAGTTAGTCTTTATTACACATCTCACACATAACCTTGACTTACAAACTGAACTGCATTTTATGTTGAGGTAACAAAGTCAGTATACACAGACTCTATTTGACTGCAAGCTGTATACAGATCACGCTGAAAAAATTTTATTTATTTCTCTGGGCCTGATAACACCCCAGCGTGTAGCATACTGCAACAGTTCCCCATACATTTACTCTGGTAAAACAAGTTTCTTAATGTCCAGTTGTGTGCCTTAGATGAGTTTTAAAGATACACTTCATTCACTTTCACCGGGAAACTTTCATTAAAGTTTATATATCTATACCTGGAGTCAAGACAGAATCTATAGTGTCACTGCTCAAAATCCCATAATCATGCTGCCCCCTTTTTTAAATTTGTGCTTGTTAACGGATCACTTAGAGTTCTGTAAATCACCCTGACACCATGTTTGTGTTTCACTGTCAGCTTTCTGTGTGTAAAATGCATTTTGTGCTTCAGCTCCGTAGCAGAGCAACTGAAGAGAGGAGAAACAGTACAGGCAGAGGCGTTTGACACTGTCACCATTTACTTCAGCGACATTGTGGGCTTCACTGCACTGTCTGCAGAGAGCACACCCATGCAGGTATATCTTAGGTTCTGCAGTTACAGTATTCTGAAAGCTCTGTGTTTTAATTTTATTTTCACCAAGTAGTACGCCTTTTGTTATTTATACGGTGACAACTATAAAACATAATCATGATAAAAAATATGTATATACACGAGTGACATTCAAAATGTTTCCACACTTATATTTTTGTTGGAAACGGTGAAGGTAGTAATTGGGTGTGTCTGAGAGTTCATTTCGTGGCATCTGATTTCCACCTTTTTGGACTGTTCAGAGAAGCTTTTAAAGGAAGAAGATTTTAATGTGATGACTATGTGAAAAGCAGCGAGTACACTGCTTTTCACATTATCATTTACATATATATATATATAGTACGTCAAGAATGTCAAACAACTCCCCAGATTGCAACTTTGGTTCATTGCTAAACAAAACTATTGAATCTGTAGAATCAGACACTGATTATGCATTGGTCGTTCATGTTCTGTTGGCCATGACAGCATTGATTCAGTGTTGTCAATTTACCATGTCAAACTTTAAACCAATGTTGATTGAACAACAGCCACCAGTGAATGATCATTGATCTAATGTGGAAACACTGTTTACTCAGTGACTGTGTACTGCTGATTCAAAACTAACAGGATAAAAGGTTTGCTTTAGTATTTACAAAGTGGTAGTGGTAGACATATCCTGTCATACTACTTCTCCCTTTTGTCTGTTCTCCATAGCTTTAATTCCCTGTGTTGCACTGTGTTCTGCCAACCTGTGAGAGCAATGCTGGGTCCCCCCCAGCAGCCTCTTTTTTATTTAATGGAGTATTTTCAAATGACAACAACACAAACTCTGAATTATATTTGCTAGGAAATCCTCTCTCTATTTAAAGTTTTACTGTACTTATTTATGAAAAAATGTAGGTGATTAGTGAGAAAATCTGTGATTTTAGTCCAGTTAGAATCTGCAGTCTGACAGTGATCAGAGTTACAAAATATGTGACATTTGCCCATGACTGAGCCTCCTCCTAATCAATTAATGGAAATTCTATTAATTTTGATCATTTACCTTGCATTACCCATAACATTTTCGCACCACTCTACTTTTCCCTGTTTCTCAGTCCTTTCTTAGTTCAGAGTCTAATCCGCACTTCGTAGTTCTATTTCCCCCTACAGTTATATAGCCTTTTCTTAAATCTTCTCATATATGATATACTGAACTCATCAGTCTCAGCTTTTCAGTACTGAACCTTGAAAAGCACAACCAAATGTTTAGGTTTTGAAAACTTAAAGCCAATATTAGTGCAATGTAGATATTTTTTAACATTTGAATGTTACTTGAATGAATTAGCACTTTTTGGGTACTTTTCAGGCAAGGCCACCTTCATGGAAAGCCACCGCCAAGCAGAAATAGGCATTTTCCTTTTTCTAATACCAAATTAAATGCTTGAATACCTTTGTAATTAGCTGATCACTTGAAGAATTTGTGTCAAATGAGGTGGAATGCTGAATCCTACTGTGCTGTGGAATTTGACTCTCGGTCAGATTTGTCAATATGATCTATTGTTTTCTGTGTTGTAGGTTGTGGCTCTCCTCAATGACCTCTACACTTGTTTTGATGCCATCATAGACAACTTTGACGTTTACAAGGTATCTCTAAATGCATATTTTACATAACATTTACCAAAGACTTACATTTAGAAGTATTTTATATTGCTTAATTTAATGACTCTACACACTGTATTAATAGTAATGTGGATATTCTTGGTTTCTGTGGTGTGGGTCACGTTCTAAGCCACTGACCAGATATAGAATAAAATGTAAATTCCATTTATGTATTTTTGGTGCCTAGCTTCCTCATTCTGGACACCATTATTTGCTCTCTAGGTGGAAACGATTGGTGATGCATACATGGTCGTATCTGGTTTGCCAGTACCAAACGGGAAGCTGCACGCCCGAGAAATTGCCCGCATGTCTCTTGCTCTGCTGGAGGCTGTCAAAACCTTCAAGATCCGCCATCGACCAGATCAGCAACTCAAATTGCGCATCGGCATCCACAGCGGTAAAAACATGACTAGTTACTGGAAATAAGGAGGGTGTGGCAAACACTCTATATCCACCTGAATCGTGGATAAAGAATGTTTGCCACACCCTCTTTGATGGTGCACTAGGTAATGTTTGCTAACACAGTGACAGCTGTGGTTTGTCTTAAATAGCATATTTGTGCTGGTAGCTCTAGTGTGAAGACTGTTAAGCTGTTTTGCTGTCTTTGGAATATTCTGACAGGGTCTATCTGCCAATGGGACAGCTGGTTCTTTCAAAATAAAATCTCCCTTTGGAAATTGGGAAACTCACAGTGTAGTCATACATGCCTTCATATGCTCTACAAAAAAGATTATAAACCATGCTTTCTCTTATTGACCTCTTGCATGTATTTACTTCAAGCTGCTGAAAGCAGGGATTGTATTTGACACACAGCAATCAGTCAAGAAATGAATTAATGAATGAGAGATGGTGATTGCACCAAAACAATACAGTTCAATACCTGTTTAGTGTAAAGAAGATACAGGGGAAAAATCTATGCTTTATCTGTCTGAAGGAGCCATACATTCAGGAGAGAATCAACAGAAGAGCCATATTTACAGCAAATCATAGATCTGCCCATTTAGAAAATCTATTCAGCTCATCACTAGAAAGTGGTGCAAGCAAAGCTTCCTGTGATAATCAACTGGCCGTCTGTGACAAGCATTGATGCAGTTTAGTTTCACTTTCTTTGTTTCAAATTGAAGGATGTGGAAAAGAGGTAACTTAAGTTACCTTAACTGGGTGATGAGGCACTGCCCTATTAAATGACCCTCTGATAGCCTACTTTTAGAAGTTTCACAGAAGTCCCTCTTCTCCCAAATGTAGCTGATCACCAATACACATTTGTTGTCATAAGTTTGCCTCTTTAGTAATAGCTGTAGTTGATGTAACCCAGAAAGATTCAGTTAATGGTATGACTTCCATTATTTTTATGTGTAGTAACCAACAAAACAAACTTTAGACACCAACCATGTTCTGTCTAATCAATTATGCCTGGGTTAAGGAAAAATTTTGATAAACTAAAAAAGTGAGAAACTGCAGAGGAGTAGGTGTGTTTCATGAACTGATATCAGCAAAGCATAAATGATGGAAACAATTATTTTAATGAGGGCTGGGTTGAAAAATAGCAGCCTGTCCTTTGGCCCCATTATGAGTCACCTTTCCAAAGCACAAACCTCAGTTTGTGTTCTTCTCTTTAATGACAGACTATGGGTGTGTGTGTGTTCAGGTCCTGTGTGTGCTGGGGTGGTAGGGCTAAAGATGCCTCGGTACTGCTTGTTTGGAGATACAGTGAATACATCGTCGCGCATGGAGTCCAATGGTGAACGTGAGTAATTCTAGAGACCCAAATACACGTTTCTTCTGCTTGTTAAGGTCATACTTATCTAAGTTTACATATACATATACAGTAAACCTCCACTTTAACACAGATCAGCAGTTGCGGTTTCAGTCCAACATGTATTTTTTTCAGAGAACCAAACAAATAATTGTTAGCTGAAACCCCCACACTAACACAGAAACTGCAGATATCCTCCGCTTTTTTTTTTTTTTTTTTGCTTTTGTGACGTCAGGGCCTCGTCCGCCATGCCCCTTCGTCCTCGTGCCTCGTCCGCCACGCCCCCTCGTCCTCGTGCCAAACATAAACAACCCAGCAGGAGGACAAGGGGCGTGGCAGATGAGGCCCGGACATCACAGCTTTTTCCATGGCAATATATACTGCAATATGCATTTTCATACAGTTTAGTGCTAAATTATTAAGAAAAATATAATTTACAAATTTTGTAACATACATATTAATGTAAATTCAGCTACACAGTAAATTTGACAGTGTTGGATTAACTCTTAAAGAGTTGATTTTAACACTATTTCTCAGCATATATGGTCCCATTCAATTTAGTGTTAAAATTACACTAATAATAGTGTTGAATGTGTAGAGTTAATTTTACACTGGATGGTTCTAGAAAAGAACACTACCAGTGTTGACAGTTACACTTAATATTGTTGATATGATTTAACACCCTACTCTAGGGGCTATTTAACACTTACAGTGAAATAAACTCTTAAAGTGTTCATTCAGTTTTACACTCCAAATTTTACACTATTGATTTTACTTTGTACATTTCCATATAAAAAATAACTATAAATGTTTTGGTACTGTGGAGAGAAACACAAAGAAAGCGCATCTTGGGATGGTGAAATACCCTTGTGCTCAGAGGTGGGAGGTTTGAAAGTAGGCAATCGGAGAACGTTATTTATTTCTCCTTGCTGCTGATTGGCTGCTGCCCTGTAATGCATCTTGCGTGGAGCTATCTTGAGTGTTTCTCTGAGTGTTCTCGTGTTTTTCGTTTTGTTCTTTTCAAAGCCCTGTATTTTTAGTACTGTAAATTAAATTAATTTCTTACTGTTTTTACCTGGTTATACAGAAGAAAATGACTCATGCCAAAGAAAACGCCTGTCCACGAATTATAGTGCAGTCTATACAGGGGTAACATCAGTATTTACATTCCAGCACTGTGTTCTTTGTTGTAAACTGTACAGCACGAATTTGGGCTTACCTTTACATTTTCTTTTAGGGTAATGTATTAAGCTGAGTTTAAAATGAAATTGAAGTGTTTTGGGAGCATATTTGAGGGCATATTTAGGGTTTTTACTATAAAATAGGCATTTTTAGGCATTTTTTTACCACATCACAACGAAGTGTTTTTTCATTATACACAGGTACTCATGGAACGTGACCCCTGTGAAAACCGGGGGTATACTTTATATACAATTGTATTTTTCAGTATAGTGTACTTTTTATACTATACTTTTGATATTGTTTTTATTCTATTGTTTTACATTTTTGCTGCTCTTATCTTGTACTGTCCACTTTCTGCTGTGACAATGCAAATTTCCCACTTGTGGGACTAATAAAGGATGATCTTGTCTTCTCTTGATGCTGAAAAACTGAGAATCATAGTGATTTTAGCTTTAATACTCCTGTGCAGTGGGTTGTAGCCAAAGTACTTTTTAGAATTTAGATCAGTCAGAGCCTACAAATATATTCCTGCCCCTAGCCTTGTTTCTAATGCCATTGATATTGTGAAAGGCTAATAGATTAAGATAAAATAACGGATTCATCTTGTATGCCTGCTGTTACTGAGTCTCTTCCTAATGAATAGTGCCTGACATCCAATTTCAAAAAACTGATTTTATAATGAAAGGTGGAGCGATTTTGTTTAGAGTAGAATGCAATTAACTCTCTTCCCATTGCAGGGGGATGAATGGAACATGCAGATAAAGAGGATAATTATAATCAGTGTTGCAAATTAGAGTTTAAAGGTGGTTAACCCATTCTCTGAGAGGACTAGCATGAATGTACTGCTCTTGCTCTTCTATGAAGCGAGGCCGCTCTGCTCACACTGCTAATATCAACTGTATTAATTATACAGATTGCACTGGGTCAGTGACATCACATTATGCATTTTATCCCTGAGGTTCAGGGTAATTTGAAAGGTGTGGGATGCAAAGCAGTTTTCTCAAGAGAAAGGAACCCTGGTCCAGAGCCGAAGAAAATTTCCAGTGAAGAAATTTGTGCTTTAAAGATAAAATATAGTTCTGCTGTAATCAGTTTTGCTGGCAAATAACTATGCCTGTAGTTCACAGCTATGACAATTAGTTGTTTATTCGGTTTCTCAAATTCTTGATGAAAAAATCTATTAAAATATTGCATCTCACTGGCTCATTTTCATGGCATAATGGATTTCTCTTACCTGTCTCTCCTACATTAAGAACAATGCCTTTTACAGTATATTTTCATTCTTTTTAATTCTTCTGTGTTAATGACTAATACTTTTCAGAGTGTTTGAAAGGCTGAGGATGTGTCATTATTGTTTAGTGTTGTCCATTTTACTGTTAGGCCTTTTTAAAAATCATATTTCCTTGATGAATCATAGAAATAATCAGTTTCTTGGTTGCAAAGGCAAGGTGAGTGGATTTAGGGATTCATGGTTAAAAATCTGGATTTTTCAAGACTTTACCACAGGTTTGAGTGCATTGATCAACTAACAATTCAAGGAGCGTAATACTAGATAATACTCCTGTCACTATGCTCCTATGAGTAATTGTGCAATAATTCATATTTCTGGCAGCCCTGAAGATTCATGTGTCCTCGGCCACATGGGATGTCCTGCAAGAGTTTAACTGCTTCCAACTGGAGCTGAGAGGAGATGTGGAGATGAAAGGCAAGGGCAAGATGAGGACCTACTGGCTGCTGGGAGAGAGCAAGAGCAGCAAATGAGTGGAGCCACCTGCTAAACAGAAGCCACTCCAGTGGACCACATGAAGACCCACGTGAAGGCCACCACAGCTGCCAGAGCCTCTGTTCTCCTTTGCACACTTGCATTCCAGTACAACATGGTTTTGGAAATGAGCTTTGGCTTTTGGGACAATGGAGACGTCCTGTATGCCATGAACACCACTCACTGTCATTTTTGCTTTAATAAAGATCACAGAGAGAAGAGGAGGCCATGTTTCCAGTTGAAGTGTAATCTTATTAATCATATTATCCCATTGTTGGGGGCACACATACACTAATTAGTTTGAAATCATTCTGGATGTGTAATTTTTAGAGGATAGTGGAGCACAAAACCAAATGAGCCGGGTGATTTGATATGAACGGGGTTTGATATGACTGTGATTTGAACTGAAGTTGGCAGTGGTTTGTACTAGAATAACGGCCAAAGTTTGTGAAGTAAAAATAATGAACACTAACTTTTTAGTAACACAAATACTGTCCTTGCACAGTAGTTTTTCACCTACACTAGGTACACCTTGCATCTAGCTACCGTAAGACTTTGCTAATGGTACTTTTCTTTTCCTTTGTTCTTTTGGTCAGGAAATCTCATTATGTCCATTCCTCATCAGCTTGAGCTGTATATACTCAATGGTGAGGCTCTGAATTTGTGAATTATTCCTCAATAACTGTTAGGTGTGGAAAAGACAGAGTTGACTGTGCTTGTAAGAAACATGCACCAGCTTCAGGCATATCCTAGGACAGAAGTGCCTAGTTCTGGTCCTGGAGGGCTGATATACAGCAGTTTGGCGATCTGGCTGCTCAAACACTCCTGCTTCAGCTCATTGCCAGATTTAGTGAGTGTGCTTGAGGAGTGAAACTACCAGACTGTGCTGGTTACTGACCCTCCAGGAGTGGAAATGGGCATCCCTGATCTAGAATATGAGGGCGCTGCAGAACTTGGATGCATTATTGTGATCTGAATGGGACTTCAAAGGTCAGGTTCTAATCATTTTCATAAAAGTCTGGCATGAACAGTGATGAACACTAATGAACAGTGCAGCTAAGTTTCTTTTTCATTTAGAGAATCATCTGGGATTACTGAGGGTAGCAGAGTAAGTGTTCGCTATATGCTTTATATGCTTTCACTGTGTACTTTGTTTTTATGTTCTTTTGAAATGTACACATTAGTTCTGAAATATCACTTTCCTTGTTTTTGCAGATTGTCCCTTGTTTTATAAAGAGTAAAATGCCTTTGAGCAATGTATTTTTCTAGTTTGGTGGTATTTGTGTGGAATCTACTCTGGCTCTTCGAACATCACACTTCAATTCAGATTTACTTGTATATCACTTTTTTAAAACGGGCTTTGCTGAAATAATGAGTTAACTGGGGATGACTGTAGAAACCAAAAACTGCAAGCATGAGGAAGAAACAAAGTCAAACCAAAATTCAAATAGAGGAGCTCAGCCTCCTCTGGTCGACACTAGAGAGCAGAGTCACAATCACAATAAATATAGTGGGAATAATGAATAAAGAAACGCATTAAACAAAAGCCCTTATAAGGTTGCAAATCTATCTGTCTGAAAAGACTTAGAGTTAACTGGTGTAGTAGCAATTGAAGTGTACATACTGTAGCCATGAGAACATGTTAACTTGAACAAGTAAGGAGCTCAGTACACAAGATGCATTGTAATATATAAAATAGTAAAGACACCACTGTCTTGTTATGACATACTTTTGGATGAATATAATAATTTGTAAGACTTTTTTGTGTCCCAGAATCATGGTTACAGCCCAAGGCTGGGAAAAAACAAGTGAGTACATTACCCAGGCAAAAGTGCTTGCATACCACAGGTTTGCACACCAATTATCCATTTATTTCATAAACTACAGATCTGCATTCTTGTTGAACACTCAAAGTTGCTGAGCTATAAAAGAATGTATGCCAAATTAAACAAGTTTATAATATGGGAAGTATATGTGCATGTCTGACAATGTCTGATATCCTATTAACTGGTTGTGTGGTGATGCAGTGTCAAATTCTAGACTGCACTTTAACTTTAAATGCACTCGTTAACTGCTTCATCTCACAGGCTGCCACTTAATAGCTCGTTATGTGTCTAAGACTGGTGAACCATATTTTCTAGTAAATAAAAGCACTGAAATCGTGAGCGTGCTGTAAATGTATTTGTAGTAAATATTAAGTAACATGCAAACGTAGAAAATCTCAGGATGTGCCAGAACGTTTGACTGGTAGTGTGTAGTCACAGCTTCCAAAATGTGTGATCTTGCTCTAGGTGTTCGGTTTTGAAACCTTCTTTTGCAAGTCTAAAGTGACATTGAGTGCAGCGCCATCTGTTGTCCATTTCTCTGCACTACCGAGGAGATGTTCTACACTGAATTTACAAAAAATTGACATCGTTTGCTGACAATGTAAATCCGGAGAATAATGAAATCTCTTAAAATGCTTGATCATGATATAAACAGAACCCCACAAAATTACTCAATGACAACTTTTAAATGTCACTTTTACAAACTTGTCAAAAAAGTTTAATGCATCAGGTTTATCATCACAGTAACACTTAAATAATCAATATGATGAGTCATTTGCTCTCATTTCACCAGTTAATTCTGCTTTTTTGAGCTCTTCTGTTTTTCATGGAGTGTCTTTATCAGTAGAACAACTTCTGCACCAGATAGACAAAAGCTGTCTCTGGAAGTGAAAGAGCTCTTATGCAGAAAAGCGCTTCTTCAGTAAATACTTCAGTCTTCCTGTCCTTTGTGAGACGCTGGGCAGGTGTGTGCATTTGTACGTTTTTGAACAGTCACATGAAGCTTGGAGATGATTCTCTGGTTGTAGAGCTGTACAGCAGCGAGCTGCTGTTTCCTGAGACTCACTCCTTGACTTCACACCCTGAGAAACAGACCTGTTAATACATCTGCACACTGAGCAGTGTAGAACTCACCCTGACCAGCTGGGCTCATATGAACACTGGTCATTTTACTGTAAAGTCCAGAAACTTGTAACAGTATACCAGTATGTATAAAATTACATTTACCGTTTTTGCTAGTCTTTGATTATAATCTAACGATGGTCGACAAACATCCAAATATGGCGTCAAAAGAAATTGAAAATATCATTATTAGTTGTTGTTTTTTCACATTTTCAGTATAGTGCTATCTGTAAGATAAGATAACATAACCCTTAATTAGTCTCATAAGTGGGAAATTTGCATTGTTGCAGTAGTACAGTGGAGAGTACAAAAAAAGAAAGTAAGAGCTGCATAGCCAACAGAATAAAGCCTATACAACAGTATAATATAAAAAAGTACACTATACAAATAATACAAAAATATAAATATAGAGGTTTGTGTGTATGCATAAGTTTATGTGTGTGTGTGTGTGCGTGCGTGTATTTGTATTCCGTTATTCAGTGAATATCTATGTGTGTACGCCACCGTACATTAGAGTATCCTCAGCTGGTACTTTTATGTGGTTGCTTTTTTAAAGAAAGAAATGTGTGAAGTATAATCTAGACGAATCTGTCTGTGAAGGTGTTTGGTTTTCCTTCTATAAACCCACCTGTTGACCCTGGCAGGGTCCTGGCTGTGGTTGGTGCTCCTGGAAGAACAGTGACTCCCGGCGGCGGACGCAGGGACTCTCCCCCAGGGTGACGAAGCCGTACGGAGTGGTGATTTTGGCCAGATGGGGAAGAGTCATGGCAGCTCTGGTCCACGGGTCTGATAAGGCACATGCATGGGACTCCACGACCGAGACATCGAGAGCTGAGAGAGGCGCTCTGTTAGGCCGGGGAGAGTGAGCGGAACCCGGGAGCGTGTGACGCCACGAACTGCCCCCTGCGGAGCACCGCCCGGATCGCCTCACCGCAGTCAGCGGCGGGATGATGAACGGAGGAACTCTGGCAGGAGTCAGCACCATGTCCCGCAGTGAAACATGCCTCGAAGCCACTGGCTGCATGTCTTGGTATCTTGGTGGAGTCTGGAGGGACTTCTCTCGCCCAAATGCTGAGCTCTCCACACTAGAAGACTGGAGGTTCCTGCTGGTGCTCAGTCCTGACGTGATGCTCAGTCCAAATACTGACAATGTTTGTTTTCAGCTGCTTATCTGAAACTGAATCCCGAGCTGTTCTTGACCAAATAATGTCCCTGTCCTGATGAAGCCTAGGTACACCCATACCAGTGACGCATGTGTGTGAGGCCAGCCTACGAAGTGTTGAGACCACCACAGGGGCATCAGCCAGAAACCCAATGAAATTAACTACGTGCAACGTGCCGTTTCCACTCACACTGTGACGCAAAAAATGCAGCAGGTGTTGTAGCTGAGGCTATGTTTGGCTCCATATGTGACAGTAGCCTAGCATACTAAGATGAACTCAAGATAACATACTTATATATTTATATTATTCACCAACATGGTGTGAACTATTCATCCTGCATTTCTGGTGAATTAATCAATTAGAATATGTCCCTGAGTTGGAAAATACAAGATTTTGTTTGGAGGTTTTCCATTGAAAGTCCATGAGTAGGTTTAGAAACTGGCACTGTATGTTTACTTGCATTTTTTTTTCTAAATTGATCAAGTAAAAGGAAGTATAAATAAATTAATTAATTAATAAAGTAAAAGCATATAGAAGTAAGCTGGGCGGGCTGGGACTCAACATTCCACTTGTAAACTGTATTATCGTCCTTAGCCCCTTGCTCTTTACACCGCTGACGCATGCTCTGCAGAGATCACCTCAAATAAGACCATGAAATTTGATAACATGACGGTGGTGGGTCTCATCGTAAATAATGATTTCTCATCATACATGGAGGAGGTGATGAGCGTGGCTGCCTGATGTAAGTGCAACAATCTCTTGATTTTGACAAGACATATCATTTATAATAGAGATCAGGAAATCCGGCACTGCTCACCCACCTCTCACCATTGACGGCACCCCTGTTGAGAGGGTAAAAAACACCAAGGTCAAGGTCCTGACCCTCCCCCCACCAATACTCACATTCTATAAGAGTTCCAAGTCTGATCAGCTACCTGCTATCTGCTGCCATAATAGAACCAGTAGCATGGTGAAAGACCATTCACACCTGTTAAATTGACTCTTCTCTTTTCTACCGTCGCTTCCATTCTGGCTCTGCCAGACTCTGTTACAGTTTCATACCACAGGCCATCAGAAATCTGAATCCACCTAACTGCACATAAATTAAAATTACTACCCTAGTTTATGTGCCAGGTACATTGTGTCTTTGCTGACTACCTGAATAGTGCTTTAAATAAAACATACATGTCATAAAACCCCCATGGCATGTCATGAGTCATGTGATTTGTCAGTGATTCTCAAACTCCTACAGGTGTGATTATGTTCAGTTCAGTAAAACTGCATGTTACTGTGCCCTCAGTATAATCCAAAACTACCAAAACAAATGTGTGTAAATGTTATTTCATCTATGCTTCATACAGTTAAAACAGCCCTTCCGCTAAATTTACCCAAAAGAACACCAATGTGTACACTGAAATGTTAAGTTTACGTTTACACAGTCCTCCTTGGATTAGGAAAAGTCATTTAGTATAATGTAAAAATGATGTCAGTAATTCAAAGTAAAGTGGCCCCTAAGAGTCACGCATGAACACGGCACACACTGTGAAATTCTTTCCCTGTATTTAACCCATCCACCAAGTGAAGCAGTGGGCAGCCACCCACTGAGGCAACTCCTTAAGCACCATGCCACCAGCGGTAAGAATAGCAGAGGACATGCAGGCAGTTGGTGTGAGAGAGGAAGAAGCAGAGGATAGATGGAAATGGAGACAGTTTATCTGCTGTGGTGACCCCTAATCAGGAGCAGCCGAAAGTAGGGATGGGATGAAAGTGACCCCAAGTGTCTTAGGAGGGCTAAGTAATACAAGGGGTGTCAACATTTGGAACACCTGTGGTCTATGCAGCCTGCTGTGGGGGACTGTAGTGACTTCGGTGTTCAGCCTGCAGGGGGCAGTAGTCGTTCAGCGAGGGAGAATAACCCGCGAGCCGTCAGTTTGTTGTGAGCCGGCTGGCTAGTGTTTCAGCTAGCTACCGATGGCTACAAATAACTGCTTCAGGGTAAGCACTTATTATCTATAAAATGTGTGGAGGACCTAAAAAAATATATGCTATCTTAACAGTTGAAGAGAAGACTCAATATCCGGAACAGAAGCTGCGCAGTAGAGAAATTCTGCTATCCTCAGTTAGCTGGCTAGCTGTGTGTGTTGTTAGCCTGATGGATAAACAAATGGTTCTGACTGGTAAGAGCCTTGTAACATTACTGCAAATATTTTGCAAATAGTTTGTGATAATAATATATAGTAAATCTCTTTTCTAACACATATAAACATATAGTGCTAGCAGGGTAGCTTACAGGTTGTGAACTCAGCAAAGGTATGGACCTTCTTAGGTTAAGAGAACTGACTTGTTTTCCTGCTGTAAGTTAAGTTTTATTTGTTAAGTCATGTTCAAGCTGACTTTCATCTTAACCTCAGTCTGTTTAGTAGGGGCAGCTAGGAGCTGAATTAGTAGGGAAGTTGAAAGAAAAACACAGTAGATCTGTGTGTTGTGATGGTTACATGAGGTACATTGAAATAATGATGAGGATAATCAGGACATTGAGTCAATGTGGTATATTGTAGGATTAAATGCCACACATCCTGAATGACAAAATCCTGCTATTTTTCCGTTTCCCCACTAACAGTGGCAAGTTGTGCTGTTGTAGTTTAATTATTATATTTGCAGTGTCCTCTTTACTCATTTAGTAAACATATTAGTGAAAGCATTAGATTTACCCACAGTAAATAGTTATCTGAAGTGATTGTGTGTACATGGGTGTCACTGTCCCCAGTGCAAATGTTCTTGTAATGTTTGAAAGCCTTTGCTCTTCCACCTCTGCCATTGGTCTTCCACATCTTTGTGCTTTTGCTTTTTGCATGTTTTTAGATGGTTGTTCATGTGATGAAAATGAAGGAAATATAAACTCTCGCAATTTTGCAATTTTCTGTTTTACGACAGCCCCATAAGCGCAATGAAAATGGGCCGAAGACGCAAGTCGTGCTCCCCAGAGACTCAAGCTGTTCCATCAAAACTTGTCCGGAAGGATTCTGTCTCTGGATCCCATGGTTGCTGCAGACTCACACTTGGTCCAGGGCAGAGGATCTCCACCCCAATCAAGAGAAAGGGCCCAAACAGTTTGCCTAGAGGGCATTTTAAAAGTAACAGCCAGACGCAAGGTGCAGTATGAAGAGGCTCTAAGTTGTGATTAAATGTTTAAACTTGAAATTCTGTCTTTTTGGAGTCATATACAGAACAGTAACCCCCGTTTTTCGTGGGGGTTACGTTCCAAGAGCACTTGCGTATAGTGATGTGCTGTGTTAAAAAAAATGCCTAAAAATGCCTGTTTTTATAGTGTATACCCTAAATATGCCCCCAAGTATGCTCCCAAAACACTTTATTTAATTTTAAACTCATTGCCCTTAAAGAAAATGAAAAGGTAAACCCGTATTCGTACTGTACAGTTTACATTGAACTCCTGCAGTGCTAGAATGTAAAATGCCGATATTACCCCTATATATACTGTACTGTAATTAATGCACGAGCGTTTTTCTTTTTTGTATGCGCTGTCATTTTCTTTGGTATAAGCAGGGTAAATACAGCAAGAAATTAATTTAATTTACAGTAATAAAAATACAGGGCTTTAAGAAGAATAAAATGAAAAACAAAAGAACACTCAAGACGCTCCACGGAGGAAATTCTGGACTGCAGCTGCGTCACAGGGCAGCGGCCAATCAGCAGCAAGGAGAAATAAATAGTGTTCTTGGATTGGCTACTTTTAAACCTCCCGCCTCTGAGTACAGCCAAGGATGCGTCAAAGGGCAGCAGCCAATCAGCAGCAAGGAGAAATAAATAGTGTTCTTGGATTGGCTACTTTCTGAGTACAGCGGTATTTCACCATCCCAAGACGCGCTTTCTTTGTGTTTCTCTCCATGGGACCATAACATTTATAGTTATGTTTTATATGGAAATGTAGCTGAATTTACGTTAATATTTGTTACAATATTAGTAAATTGTATTTTTCTTAATAATTTCGCACACAAAATGCATGAAAAATTATATATTGCCACGAAAAAAGCTGTGACGTCTGGGCCCGTCTGCCACGCGTCCTCGTGCTGGTTTGTTCGGGAGCGGTGCTTAGCAACCCAGCATGAGGAAGAGGGGGCATGGCGGACGAGCCCCAGACGTCACAAAAGCAAAAAAAAATTTCAGCGAACAAATATTAGTTCGGTTCTCAGAAAGAATCCGCACTGGACTGAAACTGCGACTGCTGGTCCGTGTTAAAGTGGGGTTTTACTGTATTTCACACATCCAGAATACCATAAAAATCAGAGTATAATAGATTGACTCTTCACAAAATTGGACCAATACTTGTATGTAACCGCAAAAAACATGGTAGCAAACAGAAAGCTCCACTTCCACATTTTTATCAATTTTTTCCAACTCCGTGTTCTCACACATCCCAACTACACTGCCAGTTGATTTTACTGAGTGTAAGCATGGAAGCTTCAACAAAATCTAAGAATGTTTGAGACATTAGGGTTGTCAGGATTAAGAAATGTAAGATTTCAGACTAATGAACAAACAGTCAGCTAAGAAGTTTCTCAGGATTAGAGATGGTACTGAGCTGATACTGGGTGTCTATCAATCCTATATCAGAAAACAAATTCTGCACCGGGTTATAGATTGAAAAAAGAATGAATCTAGTTTTATTCTAGTTTTATTTAGTAGAGTGTGTATATGTTCACAAATGGTCATTTATTTTATGCATTTTGTAGCTTACTAGTTGGGCTGGCCCAAATAATGTTTGCAGATGTACATTATAACAATATATTTGTAGACAGCTTCTTTCTTGCCATATGTTGCTATAAAATCTGTGAGTGTAGCCTTTTGTTCAACTTTTGTGTGCCACCTTGTCAATACGGGTTTATTGCTTAAAAAATTAAAAATGTTGTTTTATTTGTTACTATCAGGACTTTAGATATGGCAGCAATCAGTGTTCCTCTTGTCCTCCACTGCAGGAACTTGACCAGCAATTAGGTTTGATAAGGGTCTGAGCTCTCATTTTTATCGTCACCCTCACAAGAGACTAGTAGTAGCCTGCTCGGATGAGCACCACTGTAATTATATATTACATCAAACTTGTTGTGTCTTCATACCCACTGGCTGTGAACATTTTCCTCACTGTCTAATTTTTCTTGTCACATTTTAAAGTGCTCCCACATGTACTCTGTGCTCTTTTATCTTCAATACCTTTTTGAAAAGCAGTGCAGTTTGTTGGCTCTGAGGTGAGGAGAGGTGGATAGCTAACCTAAACCAGTTTTATTTATTTATTTGTTTAGTCACATAATAATTATTTTCCTTTGAAATATGTATTTTCTCATTAAATGTCTTATAGTTTAGAATACAAAATTTGTGGCTGGGAAAAGAAGACAAATATTCTGAAAACTAAATGTAGAATCAGATACCAAAGTAAAAAACAAATATTTATAATTTGGGCAAAGCTTACTTACTAGTGTTAAAATAATAGTACATTGAACAGTAGTGTGGAGCAGTATTCTTATAAATTTCATTTTTAGGTTATTCTGAAAGGGGAAATGATGAATTGCAGTCATTTAACTGTCCTGAATCTCCTGCTCTTCACTCAGAGGAGGACACAGAGCTGGGATTGGTCATCACGCTGGGTGAGTTAATCTTTTAATATGTTTGATTACACATTTTAAAAGGTAAATAATAGTAATGCGTAAATTTGTACTAAAGGTTAGCAAAGTTTACTTCCATTTTATGCATAGTCCTCACCAGTGTGATGGTCAGTCATGATTTTTTTTTGTTGTTACATGTAGATGAAGAGAGTGGTGAGAACCAGGAACAGCAGATGCGAAAGAGTGCTGGGAAACCAAAGAAAATAATACTAACTAACTGTGATGGAGCAGTGCCAGGTAAAGAGAGGGCAGCTGAAGGAGCTGATCAGGAGGACTCAGAGGAAGAATTCAGAAAACTGGACCGAGATTTGGCCATGAAGTCAAAGCGGCACAACCTGACATCAGTCAACGTGCGCAACATCATTCATGTAAGTCCTGATGAGTTACTTGGCCCCAGCCCTGGCTTATACTGAATAGTTTTGATTAGCTTTAATGTGTGATGGTAATCTGTTTGAACAAGCATGTTTATGTTCTTTGGAGATGTAATCGCTTATGTTTTTCCTCTCTGCTTTTGTTTGACTACAGGAGGTGATCACCAATGAACACGTTGTGGCCATGATGAAAACAGCCATCAGAGAGACACAGGACATGCCCATGTTTGTATGTGTCATTTCACTGTTTACAAAAGACTATTAGACAGCTGGAACATTTGCAATTTTATTTTATGCTTATGTATTTTTGCTGAAACTCTTTCACCCTTAAAAGGAGCCCAAGATGACCCGTTCAAAACTCAAGGAGGTTGTAGAGAAAGGCGTGGTGAGTGTGTTTTGTTCGTTTTTTTGTTTTATAGAAAGTTTTTTATTTGTTCGTGATGCATATGGAGATCATTTGTTGTGCCTTTTTGACTTTGCTGTGTCTTTCAGGGAATCCCCACTTGGAACATTTCACCCATTAAGAAATCAAATGAAATAAAGGTAACTTAATTTAGACGGTTTTCCAGATCTTACTAAACATCACTGTGAGTTGTAAGTGAAAATTTCTATTTCTTCTCTCTCTCTTTTGTCTTCCTCTTAGCCTCCTCAGTTTGTAGACATTCCGCTGGAAGATGAGGAGGACTCCTCTGATGAGGAGTATCATCCTGATGAAGATGAAGAGGATGAGACTGCAGAGGAGGTGCTGAAGTTCTGCTCATTTAGGACACAACCTTTCAGAACATACATACAGATTGATGCTTTGTCAGTGCACTGAAATTTGAGGTGTATAAATGCAGTTGTTGTATGTTTGTGATTCACAGACTATTCTGGAGAGTGACATGGACAGCACAGCATCATCACCACGCATCAGTAGAAGAGGTCGCTCTCGCACACCCATAGAGCTCTCAGAGTGCGATGAAGAAAGAAGCAACAGCCCATGTCCGGTACCTTCACTCTTTTACAGTTCTTTTCAACAACAGTCTACAATTTTAAGTCTTCATATATTTATTCATGTATCATATATTTGAGGTTTTCACCAAAGTTCACATTATAGGTCAAATTCTTCTTCAGAGAACACACTTAAAATGGCATTTTTCTGCAAAAATGTTATTTGACCTGGAATTATTACAAACACTTAGATCCTCATTCCTGAAGAGCCATTTGTAGTAATGAGTGGTGGAATTAAATGTTAATAATAAAGTAATAGAAAAAAAAATAACACTGTTAAACACATGGAAAATAGAGTAAACACTTAATTTGTTTAAAAAATTGAGTTTAAGGTTCAGAATACAAGACACTATCTCAGACCAAGATTTACCAAATATTATTATCCCAGGAGGCTGTAATTGTCCTGAGACACCACAAACATTTTGTGACATTGGTGCAACATCAAGATTTCTGTCCACTTTCACTTTAAACAGAATCTGAAAAATTGCTGTTCCTTAAACAGACTCTGATTAGTGAATGCAGCTCTGTGCTCAGATAGCAGGTTAGATACAATGAGGCAGAGGTTTAGAGGTTTAAAGGATTAATGGTTTAAAGTTATGGTGGCATGTTTTGGTTAAGTTGTATTATGGTCTGAGCATAGAAGCTCCTCCAGAGTCTTTCTGTTCAGGCCATAACACTTTTGAAGGGTCTACCTGATTTCAGCAATTCAAACAGTTAATGGGGTGAGATGAGCCCCTGATGATCTTTATTCATACTTCTCCCCCAGTTGTTCATTCGTTTCATCCACACTGATTTTTATTTTTCCACATTGCACATGCAAATTAGAACTTGTTGTCTTGGATTTTAGTAAATTGGATTTTTTAATCAAGGCCCAAGAATGGAAAAGGGTCACAAGAGAGGGTTTTCTCTGTATGCGTCATAGACTAGGCATGTAGGTTATAACATGTTATCGTTATCTAATTTATGGATATCTCTTCGGGGTTTTTTTGTTGTTTGCTTTGGCTGTCCACAACTTTTCAGTTTCAAATAAGGAATCTCCATTTCTTACTTGCTGATTGGTAAGAGTTTCCCTTGTATATAAATGTCTGTACGTACTATACTACAGAAGCCCAGGCCATTGAGACATCTGAGAGTTGAAGCTGTACCTATGGGCCCTCCAGCTCCTCCCTCTCAGCCCAGTGGCTCCTCTCGGCCCCCGAAAGCCGTCGACTCCTTCATGGAGAAACTGCATGCTGTGGATGAGGAGTTGGAGCTTAACCCCCTCTGCATGGAGCCTTTCCAGGTACGTGAACAGCTACACACATACGCCCTGAGGGAATATCCTGAAGTGCTCTTCCTAGAAAATCTGTAATTTACCTTTATCTCATCAATGTTTGTCACTGCCATCATTTAATATTGGGTCAAACGAATCACAATAGCAACTTCCTCTCCACAGCTGACCTTCTATGGGCTGCGTGTGAATTGAAGTAGAAAAGTATATAATAAACTATAATGAGCGAGACAAATGTTAATCTTTGCACTGAAATTTCAGATCTCTTTCGCATGAAGCACTAACCATTGATAAAAGTCTTGACATGATCATTTGCTTTAACATATTTTTGTGTTTTAAATAAAGCCTGTCCAAGCTCAGTATTATGAATGATATATTTATAACATTTCTTAATAATGTATTGCATGGTTGTTTTGCCTCTGTTCTTGCTTATTGTTTCTGCTCTGCATGGTTTAGTTCCAACTTTGATTTAACTCACCTGGCTATAATTTTCACATGCTCCTGAAATTAACTGTAATTAACGAAATTAGGGTGGATTGAATTAGGGCTGTAACTAATCTCTGCAGGAAGGCAGATTTCCAGGTGTGGGACTTTAGTTTGTTTACATTCATTTAGTTCCACACTATCTCCCATAATTTGTAGATGTTGGGGATTTAAGTCAGTAAATCTGGATTTGCAAGAATTTATAAACCTCTCTTACGTGCATTTGTCTCTCAGACTCTGAGCAGTAATGAGGATGCAGAGGACAGCCTGGTGGCATGCCGGACGAGGTCAAAGCGTCCATTGAGGGACATCCCGTTGGACCAGTTGGAGGCTGAACTGCGTGCACCTGACATCACACCGGACATGTATGACTGTGTTTCTGCAGCAGAGGACAGAGAGTGGAGCCAGTGGCTACAGGGCCTCATGACCTCACACCTGGACAATGAAGGTTAGAGTTCAGACAGCAATAAGGAAGTAAAATGCATTGAAGATGAAATAGGGATTTGTTTTGGTTAGGATTGGTTAGACAAAGCTTCAGTTTATCACCATGGATCTGGCAGTGTGCTAAAGGTGAGGATGTAAGCCTGAAAAATTTGCCAGTGAGGCAGACTCGCCTGGGGCAGGCCTATTCTCATAGACAGATGCCTCACAAAGTCTTAATGGCTTATTCCAAGTGTGGTGTATTTGTACCTAGTTTAATGTGTATGTGTTTTTGCGTCTTAGTGGATTAATGGCTGAGTCTGTGTTTGCCCTCTCCTGTTTTTGTTCCCTTGACCTTTACCCTACTCATCCCTCTTTTATGCATCACCTGTGTTTGCATCCCCTATTGCGTGTCCTCACAGTGTTTTCACTTTGTTTTTATACCGAGTCATCTCTTTGTTTCCCTTTCATTCCCCAGTCTTAGTCCTCGATACCAGTGTACACAAAAAGGGTAGGTTTCCCGCACAGGGATTAAGCCTAGTCCTGGATGAAGTAGTGCTGTGAATAGAGATTTTCCATTAAAAAGGAAAGGTTAGTCCAGGACTAGGCTTAATCCCTGTCCGGGAAATCGACGCAAAATGATTACGATTTAGTGGTGATAATAGATAATTATGTACGCTCTAAAAGGACAAATAAATTTGTCCTTTTAGAGTGAGGCTAGCAGTAGACATAGAATTTATTAAACAGAATCATGCAACCTTGAAAGGACAGTTGGTTTTGTGAGTGTGCAGTCTACTCTTGGTTTTTAAACATTAAAAGTCTTCACAGGTCTCCTATAGACATTATACAGGTACTTGCCGTCCCTATACTTCGATTCCATGCAATTAAACTGAATTGGCTCTTTATTTGGGTGAAAACGTTTTTATCTTTATGGGGGGTTTAACTGCTGATTGCGCTGGTAGTTCTTTTATATGCAGTTTTTAGAGGGTCTGTGTTGGTCAGTAACTCCAGTGCTCCAAAAAATGTATCTTAGCCCTATAATTAATATAATTGCAATCTGTTGCACTGTTCTGTGTAACATTTTGTTTGTGAGATGCACATTCACATCAGTGTGTGTGTGGGGTTGGGCATGGTTGAATGTGACTCATGTGGATAAACAGCTAATGTTAGTGTGCTGTAGGCTTACAGCTCTAATAACTTGTTTCATTACTTTGTCAAAAAAGAATTATTTGAAATACATAGTGTTTTTATTAATATTAACTTGTTAATGCACCTGTTGGAGAATATTATCACTCTGAATTTTATTAACACCTAATTTCTCTCATTTCTCTATCTGTCTTGTATCTGACCTAAGATCATTTTAATGTAAGTCTTAGTATACATTTGTTTAGAGGAAGAAATTCCATATCTCTGGGTGCTTTTATAATTATTATTTTCATGTTTACAGACATTCTTATAAATCTCTCTTTCTCTGTTTCACACTCTTTCTTTTGCATATTCTCTGTTCAGAGGAGGCTGATGATGACGATGATCCTGAATATAACTTCCTTGACGATCTTGATGAACCTGATTTGGAGGACTACCGTAATGATCGAGCAGTTCGCATCACTAGTGAGTTCAGTCAGACTTTCACTCTCACTTGTGTATTAATACACAAGATACTCATAAATTATTGTTTAGTGCCATCATGAAACAACCACATCTCTTAACATTAAAAGGCTTTTTCCTGTCCTGTAACACTTTGTGTTAAGTCTTTTTGCCTCTACCTCTTTCTGCAGAGAAAGAAGTTAATGAGCTTATGGAAGAACTGTTTGAGACGGTAAAAAGATTTAAAATAAAGAATATTAAACATTCATGTCTTTTTAAATCACTGTTTTATGGGCTGATTTCTTTATTTTCTCCCCAGTTCCAGGATGAGTTGGGAGTGAGCGAGCATGACGAAGAGGGCCATGAGGAAGATGAAGAGCGGGAGGAAGAGACATTGACGCAGAATGTTGCTAAATTCAATATCCCGCAAGCCATTCGGTACAGCACACTTCACCTGTTCAGTACACACATGCATTCAGCAGGGCCAGTAACATTGACTACCTTCTTATCTGTCTGTCTGTCTGTCTCTCTCTCCCTCTCTCTCTGTTGTTGACACAGTGCTCTGTCTAGCATCTGCTGTAGTGTCTGAGTCCGAGAGTGTGCCTCTGGACACGTATTCAGTAAAGAACACTAAATGGCTGCTCTAGGAGATTCTCAGGCCTGTTGTAGTCCATAACGGCCTGAACTAAATCAAAATCTTTGAGTCTAAGGTCTCCATGTCCAGTGCCAGGTTAGAACATCAAACGTTAGTACCTAACTCCAATAAAGTTCTTGTGGTTGAGAACAATCAGGTCCTCACTCCAAAAAGTTTACATCTATTGTAAAGTTTTCCCAGCAGAGTAAAGACTACTATTGTAGCAATTGCCATTAATTAATACATTTAATTAAAATTTATTCGAAAATTGTTATAGAAGTAGGTCAACCTCAACACACACACACACACACACACACACACAGGTCTCCCTTTGGGACAGAGCAGCAGAGGGTTGCTGTGTCTGTTTGGGTAGGGAGGCAGATTGACTCGCTTGTGGTGTCACCTGACTTACAGCAGACCAAAAGTACAGCGTGAACACTTCAGAGCTACAAAGCACGCATGCACATGGACATGTACTCCCCCCTCTCACACACACACACACACACACACACACACACACACACACACACGTTCTCTGGCTATA
>JBBPCX010000006.1:9568132-9583220 GCA_037974365.1 Hydrocynus forskahlii
CGGTCAGTCAAGTGGAAAGAAAAAGGTGGCCCTACACACCAGCAGACTGATATTTTACAAGCATTTTCTAAAGGCACTCCGTATGACACAAAGAATCGGCGGTGGATTGATATTACAAATGCCATTGCTGTGTACCTGTGTAAGGACATGGTGCCATTGTGAAAAGCAGCTTTCAGAAAAGCAGCTTTCAGAACTTAAGACTCGATCCACGTTATGAGGTACCTAGCCGCAAACACTTTAGCCAAACTGAAATGCCTAAACTGTATGACAAAGTTACACATGTTAAAAATTACTTGAAAAGTTTTGTAATTTTTAAAAAATAAGTTTTGAACAATAAATGTTCTTAAAATTGCATTCTATACTTCTTTGAAGTGTGTTTATTCTGCTGAAATGTATCTGGAATGTGAGTATGTTCAGAAACAGTCATTTTGACATATATACAGAAGAAAAGAATATATTGCAATATATATCATTACCGCACATGCTTCATATTATACCGCAATATAGATTTTAGGCTGTATCGCCCAGCCCTAGCTGAGAGGTGGCTCAACTTCAATTGAGTACATGGAGTGCGTGCGCGTATGTCACACAGCTATGGGAACAGACGGTCGTCTCTTACCTCATGTGAAACTCAAAATGTTAACGAGCCACAGTGACGTCTGTCCAGCCTTTTTCCACATTGACATAAAGCCTGCATGTGTTTGTGTATGGCTTTGAGGCTCTGTTCTGTTCTGTTCTCTGCTGTTTGGAGGGCTTTCTCTGTGTGCACCAGTATCGTTGCCTGTGTAACTGCTGTAATTGATTCTCACACTTAGGTTGATTGAGCTTATAAGCAAATCTTTAGATATGGCTTTGAGAAAATGGGTATTTTGGGCTCAGAATGTCCCTGGTTTCAAAGTATATTTGTCTTACAAGATGTAGTTGTAGTGAAGATGTAGTTGATCAGGCAAGACATTCTTGGCTAGATTCTAATCTGGAGGTAAGATGCTAATGTTTCTACTGTGTCTTTAACATCTTTGGCAAATCTACAGCACCTTAAAACCTGGATGCAGTTTTAGCTGGCTGAGAGAGGTTTTGGTGATTTGGGAGTGTATTTATATAAATGCTTTTATGGCTATAGGTATGGTGTTTATTCACGGTTTATTAGTGATTCATTTTGCAACTCCAGTTCTAAAACGCTACATTTGGACTTCTTGGGTGATAGATTACTATCTTCTGTCTTGGGTCAGTGGTAAACTGTGTAAATTCGATTTTTCAAGTGCTTGTTTTTTAGCTTTGAATTCTGAAGTACTGAAACAGTGAAATTCAGAATAGTATTTAACCTTAAAAAGAAACGGAGAAATATGTGGCAAATGTACAGTATATTATTCAGTTTTTGCTCATTTATTTTAGTATTATTTACTTATCAGTAGATCATAACATTAGTGTGAGTACAGAGGTAAAAGATATGAGCACCCAAAAACAATATCTTAAACGTATATGTACTGACTTATAAAAGCTTTAAAGCTCTTCTGTCTGCCTGTGTGAAGGTTTGAGGAGCCACTGGCTCACATGCTGACCGCATGCAGGCGTACGGTCCGCGAACAGCTAGATGCTCTCCAGCAGCGGAGAGAACAGCAGAGCCGACCAAACCAAAGCCCAACAGGGCCCACCGTGGTGCTTATCCAACCACCCTGCACACTGGTGGTGACGCCCATCCAGAAGCTCCAGCTCCAACAGCAAATCCAGCAGGTATGGAGCCTGATAGCAGGTTTATGGGAGGCAACATGAAAACATCTCTAAAAGTTTCATATCCCGGTTGCAAAGTGAACTTTGTTACATGTTAATATTGAGGCAGTTAATGCCTAACAAAATGAATCTACAAACAGTGGATCATTAATTCCCCCTAACCTTTTGAAGATGTAGTACTAAATGCTAGATGCTATAGAATAGTGCATTTCATGGCTATGGATATTACTTTAACCCATTATTTTGTGAGCTGCCAAGAGATAAGACAAGTTAAAGTAAATTGTGTCTGGTTAGACTTGGTGCTTGCTGTTATGTAGCTCTTTATTCTGTCTCAAACTTCTAAGTCTTATGTCTGCACACAGGATGCTGTTGTCCAGATATTGTTCCTCATTAATTTTGTAACAAGCAATTAGTGTGAGAGTGTTTGTGTCCCTCTATTTGTCTATGAGCATCCCTAATATTTGCTGCTTCTGAGTGTAGAGTGGGTGGGACACAGTAACATCTACTGCTCTGCCTCTTGTAGTTTATAGAAGAACCACTTTGATTCTTGATTGTCACCAAGAGTCAAAAGGGAAGCCAATTTCTGAACCAAAAGAGTACATCCATCTTTTTCTGACAGAAATGTTTTGATATGTAAAATCACTGAAGTAGCCCTCTACGGGTTACAGAAGTTGACTCCAGGTTTGCAAGTTAGACTGTTGCGTTTATTAGCCTGCAAAGATTCTTGTATAACAATTTAAACTAGACTAAATGTGTCTGTTGCAGCATGTCCAGCTCCTGACACAGGTGAACATTCTGTGTAGCCCTGTGGAGGCACTGCAGAGCCAGGCCAGCACCAGCAAACTCTTCCTGGTAAATACTGTAAAGATCTGTTTCTCAGTTTCTTTCATGGTTTAGATTAGAAGAGTAGGGGAAGCTTGTGCTAACATCAGTGCCAAAATGCCCTGGAGTGGGAATGTCCTTGACTGACCTGAGGGCTCCTCTCTGGACATTTCTGTGAAATGGTGGAAAGTATTAATAGATTCAGATCCAACCACATTGAATTATGTATTCTGTTCATGTAACATTAGGGTGTGTTTTATGCCCTTTTTCCCTAATTTGACCATTTCTTACCTAATACTAAGTGTTTCTAAGTCTGAAGTAATGGTGTATAGCTTATTGCTCTAGAATATATTTAGTATGGATTTTCTGTGGTGTGTTTCAGACAGAGTTGCAGTCATTCGCAAAGCGTGCGGAGCAGGTAAGAGCAGTGGTTGACCCTGGCTTCAGGAGTATATTCAGGGTGTGTAACCTGCAGTCATCTCTAAATTTGCTGGAAGAACTGAATCATACTCCCTGTGCTCACACTTCTTCAATCAAAGCCACACAAACACGAGCTGGTGAGACACCTCACAGGGTTACTATTGCTTACCACATTGAGCCATCTTTGACTTGTACTTCAGGGCTTCTTTAATGTTTCGCTTCCAGGATGAATGTGAGCATGATTGAGATACCTAATATGAAGGACGTGCTTTTAATGGGCTGTTTTGGTTTTGTAGCTACTCAGGCACTTGTTGCTAACGGGATGTGATGAAATTGTTGTGCTAACCAGCATTTTAAAGTTGTCAAACTTTGTGTTTTTTTATTGTCTGTTTCTCTGCAGCACATGCCTACCCACTGCTCCCAGCTCATGTGGCCTGGCTGTTTGCCACTCGATCTGTGTTTCTGTACCCAGAGTTATTACCACACTGCAGCCTGGACCCAGCTCTTCAACCACCACGCAGCAAGAACTTCTACACAAAGGGAGAAGATGGGTATGCTACTCGGTTACCCGTTAGTTTATTTTGCTTGAATTATAAAGAGATTATTCCAATTGCTCCTTCCCCGGTTTTTTTTATAAGAATTTCTATGCTGTGTGGGATAAGGTTTGTACTATATGGAATTAAATGAACACATTCTAGGATATTTTCTGTCATTACTGTTAATATATTAAAAGTAATATATTGTTTACTGACATTGTAAGTTCTTAAACAGTGTTGCATATTTAACAAAACATCAAATGAATCAAAACATCAAATGAAAGTTAAAAGTAGGAGCTGACTCTTGACTAGACCTGCATAATTATTCTAGAACATTTTGATATAGGTGTAGCAGCAGTATTTAAATATAGCACTTACCCATCTATTTATGTCATAAAATTGCAGATTTCCCAAAATTAAAATGCATTGACTGATTACCGATCTAGACAAATTCTGATTTTTTTTTTCCCTGTCTCTTCCCAGTCTGATTGTCCTGGGGCTGAAACACTTCAATGAGACAGAGTTCCCCTATCATCTAATGAGTCAGTATCTCATTCGCCCTAAAAAGGTGGAGCAACTGCGAGTTCGTGTGAAAGACATGAGCTCAAGTAGGGCTGGAGACAATATCATCAAGGTGCTTTACATGTATCTATATCCATGTAACTTTGTTACATAAGTTGAATGCTTTCCTAAACTCAGTCATGTAGTTTCTGTTTTATACGTGTAGTAACAGGCTTACCTTTCTATACAACATAGTAGTTTATGATGCTTTTAAATTACTAATATATGTTTTTTAGAGTGAAGTCTTGAAAAGTTTTTCTGTTCTTTTCTTTAGTTTTACTGCCAGCATCGTGTTGTTCCTCCTCTGCCAGTGGCTTGCTGTCCAGTTGTCCCTGGAGAGGCTCGCCCCCCTGTGGAGAGAGATAAGAATATCATGCCCAATTGGCTTCGGGTACAGTACGCCTCCTTACAGTAAATAATAAAAATGATCAGAATAATTTATTCACTTATTGTGTTTGTCTTCATATTAGTGTTATTACATTGATATAAAAGTTTTCCCTTCTCATTAATTATTTTGACAGTGCCTGGTCGAAAGAAAATTACAGAAAAATGAAATGAATTGTACTAATGTTGTATTCTTTAACAGAAAAGTTTGCCACACATCCATAAAGCAGTGTTTGAGAGCCAGTCAGAAGAGAGAACACGGTCTGATAACAGGACATCTAACGCTTCACCTCCTCTCGTCTTTCCTGAAAAAACACAGTACCATAAGTGGCTCCCTAAAGGTTTGACTCTTCCATTACATCCCTCAGCCAGACGACAAAGTTCTACCCGAACACCCAAACCTCGCCCTCTGCATGGTTTTGCACAGCCTGCTCTTACACCATTGGCTAAAGCTCCTTCTTGTCCTCCAAGCACTGTGAATTTATTACCCAAAGTCCCAGCACCTCTTCCCTCTCAAGGAGTAATTCTTCTGACCCAGTCCCCTTGCTTCCCGGTGAATGGGACTATCCCGGTGAGCCAGGTAACCTCCACACCTGCTCATGGAACAGCGCCGTTAAGCAGTGTCGGTCCAGTTAACTTTCAGTATGTTGTTCCACAGCTGGGATGTATAAATCCTGTAGAACCTCCTGCTAGTTTGCCCCCTGCAGTTGTAAAGATACCTTCTACTCCAGCTGTTACATGTAAAAACACTGTCTCTAGTAACAGGGTAGTTACCACCTGTGCAATAAAGTCTGTGCCAAAAAAAGTGGATATGCCTAAAAAACGATTTGTGCCTAGAAAGCTGCTTCCTATCCAACCAACCCTTTTCAATCCTGTCCATCAACTGTCCCAGCTTATACCCCTCACTCCTGGGGCTACAGTTAGTATGAATCTGGAACAGGCCGCAACTGCAAATTTTGCTGAAAACATGGCAAATACAGCTCCATCTATGGTCATCATCCCGCCCTCCTCTTTATTGGACAATGCTACTGTTCATCCACAAGTTACCACACAGGGGTATGTCAAGTCCTCCAACTCTCCTCCCTCTCAGGATTCAACCTGTCAACCAATCAGTAGCATCCCTCACCACCGGTCACAGGCCAGGCCATTGTTGCCTGGCAACAGTGATGTAATCCCAAACCCAGACTGTCCTAAGCAACCAGCAGAGAGTGAGTTTAAACTAAAATCTAGTCCTCCGTTTTTCTCTCACACCCCCTCTCCTCCACTCCAGGCTGTTGAAAACCTCAATGCAAGCCCTGCAATGCTAACCATAGACCAGCAAGAGCACTCATGGCAAGCTCCTGCCTTGCACAAGGTAAACGGTGAACTTACATGTGATGTGCCAGTGACAGATTTCCAAAGTGCTCCATCACTGAACACTCTAGATAGTAACCTAAACACTAAAAATATAATCTCTAGTTCTGTACAGCCTCACTACAGCAGTGCTGGAGCTACACAGCCGGTTGACAGCCTTCACAACCTCTCCAGTTCTACAAATCTACCAGTAGAGAATTCTCAGTTTGTGCTGGTTCAGGCTGCTTCACATGGGGGTACACCACAGTTCCTTCTTGTACCCAAAACAAATCTGACCCCAGATCAGCCTACGCTGCATTTGGATAAAGGAGATAGCAAAGTGTCTCTGCAACCTTTGAAATCTGAGGCTTTGTCCACTTCAAGCATGATAAATGTCAAAGAAGATAACGTGTCACTCGATGTTGGACTGCCTTCAGAAGGTGCTCTGACTCAGGTCATATCTCCTTCATGCATAGTTAGTGGTGCTGATGGGGTGTGGAAAGAGGAGATGGAGGTGGGAGCAGAAGTGGGTGGAGAGGAGATGGCAGGTGCTCTTTTTGCAAACCCCTTCCTTACTCTGTCGGAGTCCTCTAGTAGTCCAAGCTCCTGTTTAAGCAGCAGCAATGTGGACAGTAGTACAGAGGCCTCAGAGAGCTCAATGGAGGAAAGAAAGTACAGTCCCAGTCTTGAAGAACAGAGAGGAGAAGAACTTGGCAGCTACTCTGGTGAAAAGAATAAAGAGATACGCAGCGAGGGCACTCACACTTCTGTTATTATTACATCAGGTCAGGTTAGTGGAGGACACACAATACCAGGGCTGCTTACTTTCACCTCTGGGACTGAGAGACAGGAAACATCCGGAGGAGGAGATGAACAAAAGCAGGGGAATAAAAGAGATGGGCAAGAGGGAGCGGGGCAGCAGAATGGAGAGAGTAGAGGAGATGAAGGAAGAGATGGAGATGAAGAAGAGAATAAGAGAGGAGATGGAGAAGGAGATGGCAATAGAGGGAGGCAGGGGAATGAAGAAGGAGATAAGAATGATGATGAGAAGGATGGAGAGCGAGAAGAGGAAGAGGAGGACTTTGATGAACTTACGCAGGATGAAGATGAAGAGGAAGTGATGTCCTCAGCATCAGAGGAATCTGTCCTCTCAGTGCCTGAACTGCAGGTTTGTGCTGCTTCTTTAGCTTTTGGGAAATGGGTCTGTGATCAACACCAAAAGCAAAGCATGAGTGGTAGCAATGTAAGTAAACAAAGCACACAGAATTTTCAGTAAAACTCTTAGTGTATCTCATGCTCAAGGCTTTGTCACCCTTGCTGTAATTCCTTTCACTCTGCTTTCCATACTCAGAAAACAGTGTTTTACAACTCAGAATTTCAT
Organism: Hydrocynus forskahlii; assembly: GCA_037974365.1. Classification (NCBI taxonomy): domain Eukaryota; kingdom Metazoa; phylum Chordata; class Actinopteri; order Characiformes; family Alestidae; genus Hydrocynus; species Hydrocynus forskahlii. The sequence goes on from JBBPCX010000006.1 coordinate 9,575,297, forward strand.
TGTTCCAAATGTAGAATAAAGTGTGATTCTTGTTTTCTACTCACCCCTACAGGAGACAATGGAAAAATTGACATGGTTGGCATCAGAGCGGAGACTGTGTGGGGAAGGAGATTCCGAAGAGGACAACTCCCCAAACTCGCCCACCTCTCCAACCTCCCCTGCCTCCCCTGCTTCCCCAATCTCTCAAAACTCCCAGGAGGAGAATTCTGAAGATGAGGAGGATTGCACAATGAAGGGTGAGGAGCTGGAACCAACAGAGGGGGAGGGAGGAAAACAGCCTGAAGGAGACACACCACAGGAGGACGACCCTCCACAGACCAGTGGGAAGGGAGCAGGACGTGGGCGAGGTCAGTTCTACCTATAGTTTTGGATGTATTGAGTCTTGAATACTGAGCTGTTCCAAACTTTTAACCCTTTAGGCTACAGTGAATACTGAACGAGTTTATGATGTTACCGTGTCATTAATAATTGCTTCATTGCCTTCAACAGGTCGTGGTCGCCCTCCTCCACGCAGTCTAAAGAGGAGCAAGCGTCAGGAGCGAGGCAGCAAAGATACATCTAAACTCTTTCTCCTATACGATGACCACATTCTTGATAATGACCCATTGAGGGAGAGTAAGGACATTGCTTTTGCACAGGCCTACCTTGACAGGGTAAGTGGACTTGGTCAATATTTTTGTTTGTTTCCTGAGCATTTGGAGTAACATCTCATCAATGATTACATTTTTTCCTTTTGTCTCTTTTGGCCCTTTTTCTGTGCCCTAGGTTCGGGAGGCTATGCAGGATACTCCTGGTAAAATTGAGGAGTTTTTAAGTCTGCTCTATGAGTTTGAACAGGGAGGGGAGAGCCGCAGTGCAGTGGAGCTCTTCTCCCAACTAAAACCTCTCCTCAGAGACTGGCCTGAGCTGTTGAGTGACTTTGCCGCTTTCCTCCTTCCAGAGCAGGCTCTGGAGTGTGGATTGGTATGCACTAGTCTTCCTTTACTTTGCTCATAATGGCTTTCATTAATCACTTACTAGATCTTAGAGAGAGATGTATGCCAGATGTTTTCTCGATATGGATGCAGTAAGAAGCACAATAAACACCAAAAAAGTTGCAGTTGAGTCAATCAACACAATTTACAACATGGAATCATCACTGTATTCATTTCAATGTAAAAACGGCACAACAAATATTGCATTGAAGTGCTGTCGTTTTATTTTTTACTTTTGTAGTTCGAGGAACAGCAGGCATTTGAGCGTAGCAGGAGGTTCCTGAGGCAGCTAGAAATCAGTTTTGGGGAGAATCCTTCTCACTACCAGAAGATTGTGAGAGCACTGCAGGCTGGATCAGCCCTCACACCTGCAGGCATAGAGGAGGTAAGAGAGGACATGTGGGGATGCAATACTTGTCGAGTTATCAGCCATTTTAGGCTGTGGTTAAATTAATTTCTTTTAGACAAATAACTGTGTTTTCTTGCACTCAAACCATAGTCCTGGACTCATTCGTTGTACCTTAGTTCAGAACTATGCTAAATGTGTCCACTAACTGCTTTTAACTACTAATACTGCTACATTTAAATAAAGCTTATTCAATTTTTGTGTCTTAGCTTAAGGGACAGATGGCGACCCTTCTTAAAGGTCATACACACCTGCAGGGAGAATTCTCTTTATTTTTTGATGAGCTCCGTCCACCGCCAGCACGCCCGGGGCAGTTTGAGGAGGCATTGTGGCCTGAGGAGACAGGGAGTGGAACAGAGGGAGGAGATGGAGGTGTTGGAATGATGTGTGGTGGAGGGGTCAGTGGTGGGTTTGAGGAGGTCACACTTCCTGATTTGGAAGAAGAAGAGGAGACACACAAGATTCCCCAGATAACAGGCAAAAGCAGAAGAAGAAAAGAGCTGGGCACACACAGGAACTACAAGGTGAGCAAAACATTTTACACATTTCACATGCATAGATCAGCCACAACATTAAAAAACAACTGACAGGTGGTGTGAATAAAATGTATTATCTTATTACAATGGCACCTGTCAAAAGGTGATGTGTTAGGCAGCAAGTGTTCAGTCATTTCTTAAAGTTGATGTGTTGAAGCTGGAAAATGGGCAGACGTAATGGTGTGAGGGACATGAGCCAAATTGTGATGACTAGACATCTGGATCATGTTCAGTGTATGGTGGTTAGAGTCTACCACAAGTGGTCCAAGGAAGGACAGCCAGAGAATTGGCAGCAAGAGGTTAGAACTGGGCACCCAAGGTTTTCTGATTTACGTGGGGAGCAAATGCTTGTTTGTCGGGTCTGATCCCAGAGAGAAAAGCTGCCTGCATCCTGGAATTAATCTTGGAATGAACCTTACTTTGACATGTATCACCTACCTAAACATTAGTGCACTGTTTTGACAGCACAAGGGGGACTTACAGAGTATTGGTCAGTTCTTTTTTTAATGTTATGGCTGATCTGTATATATGCATGTGGCTTTTAATTGCCCACTGAAACCTCTATTCAGCTACATTCTCTCATTCATGTGAAGTTCCAGATGTTATGAATGCGATGTTTTTAGCAGGAATGTGACTGGCCAGAGAAAGATTTCCCCTGCCACTGCCAAGACACCAGTCATGAAGCCAAGCAACGTAGACACAAGAGGAAAGGCTGCCCACGCTGCCATGGCAACAAGGTGTCATGTTTTTCCAACCTCAGAGTCAGCTTTATTGTCATTCCTTCTCATAATAGCCATGTGTTGGTCAAGAAGCAAAATATACACCGAACACACAGTTGTGTAAATGGCCAAACATTTACATACTCATATAATGACATGTATGTTGTGAAAGTACTGGACTTTCAATGATTTCTGCAACCTTTCTTTTTCTGTGACAGAATGATTGGACATCATATATCTTTACTACAAAGAACATTTGAAAATTTGGTGCACCAATCTAAGCTTATTGTATGTTTCTTGAAAACATCACAGTGTCAAATTGTTTCATACAGCAAACATATTTGATGAAATGTCCCTTTATCACTTTATACCTTAATCAAATGATTTGGCAAGCCACTGACAGTTCTTTTTTATTTTTGACCATTGTTCTAGACAGAATTGGAGTGCTACCAAATTTGTTGGTTTTCTGGCATGGACCTGACTTTTAAGCACCTTCCACAAATTTACAGTAGTGTTGAGGCCAGGAGTTTGTGAAGGTCATTCCAAAACCAGCTTTGATATGTGTTTAAGGTTCTTGTGTTTCTTATGTTTTTGGAACAACCAATTGCATGCAGGATTCAGCCTTCTGTCTTGAGTTTTTCAATGATGTTACACTGAAAAACTCTGACATGATCTTCATTACTAGATCTGCTTTGTGCAAAGCACCTGTTCCACTTGTAGCAAAACAGCCTACCACAGCCATGCTAAACACAGTGACACAGCTTCCAAATCATGGCCAACCTGTTTTTTGGTGATTCTTGAAATGCATCTGAGCTGAGAGTGACTCTGGCACACCTCTAAATAATTTGTACTTATGAATAGTTTGGACTGATGATCTTGGTAACGAATGTGCTTGGAAATGGCTCCAATTGTCTCCAAATTGACCTTTGTTTTAAATGTTCTTTTTTATATACTGTGTTTAAAAATTTTTTTAGCATTTTTCCTCAAGTATTTTTCCTAAATGATTTTAAATGATTCTACTGTTTTATTAAATGAATGCTTCCAAACTAAGTGTGTTGAAATCTGTTCAAATTCTCTTTAGGGCATTGAAGGCTCCAAGGCACTGAAGAGTGGTGACCCCTCATTATCTACACCAGATGCTCTACCTGAGAGAGGAGAAGAAAGAGAAGAGTCTGAAAAAGTAGGGGAAAGAGAAGAGGAGAAAGAGGCAGAAATGGAGGTTAAGGATGAATTTGGCACTGGGGTAAACAGCCCACATCATGGTACGCACCTTCATGTTCACTTGCAATGCAAAACTTATAGTATACTTCTTGTTTGTGTCAAGGCATTAGTAGAATTTGCAGACATGTTTTTAATCAATCTTGAAAGATTTCGTGTTTTTTTTTTGTTTGTTTGTTGTTTTTTTTGTTTGTTTGTTTATTTTAGAGCCAGAGGGACAAACATGGGAGGGCAATGAAGGAGACCCTCCCCCCAACCCAGAGGAAAGAGATGAAGAGGTGGAGGAGGACGAGGAGTGGAAGGAGGAAGAGAGGGAGCACTGTGCCTCTCCTATCAAGCCCAGCAGAGATGAAGAGGGGCTAGACACTGAAGCCTCCGAGCCCTCTCATCTTCCTCAATCAGGAGACAAAGAGATTACACAGCAGAGCAGACAGAGCCCTTCTTATGATATGCCTGTCTGTGCTAAGAATATCTCTCTTACACCCAGTGGAGAGAAGGTTGTTCTCTGGACCAGGTAAGCAACAGAGTGTCTGCATAAACATGTAAAACAAAAATGTTTTTAAAAAGTCAGAGTGGTTTAATTTGAAGTGTGCCATTGTAGAGAACAATAGTCTGAATAATTCATAATGGTGGTGATGGGAACCAGATGTCCAAAGCATATAATACCTCTAAAAGCTACCACACAGTAAGCTGTAATGCAAAATGCCTACAAATATTTTGCCTGAATTTTTTTTTATGGTGGTTCTATCATACAGGGCATGAAATGCAAAATAGTACCCCCATTTTTTTTCCAGATTTACCAATGGTAGGATCAGTCATGGTTCATTTGACTGCTGTAAAAACCGCCACCAATATTAATCAGCATTTTCATATAAACTACATTGAATGAGAATTCTTATACCCATTTAATAAACCAACAACTAGCTCATATACTGCTCTGTAATTAAGGTTTAGTAGCATCACATGTTAGTAGCATCAATTCTTTTCCCTAAAATCAGTGTTGTGTGTATTGGTCTTTTAAAAAAAAAGTTGTGATTCTTCTTGTTTCCAGAGAGGCTGACCGGGTCATTCTAACTGCCTGTCAACAGCAAGGGGCCAATCAGAGTACCTTTCAGGATGTTTCAGCGCAACTTGGCAACAAAACTGCCAGTGAGGTACTAAACCCTTCTCTGACTGTGACTTCACACTTTATTGAGTAGATGTAATGAATAATCTCAGGTTGGAGTTTTGACCTAGCATCAGGAACACCTCTCTCGACATTTATACTGTAATGCTTCACAAATGCAGCCATATCCCACAGAGCATACCCAGATGTTAAGTACCTTTACCATCTGTTTACTATGTTCTGTAGGTTTCTAAAAGGTTTCGGGACCTGATGCGTTTGTTCCACACTTCAGCTCGCCAGGCCAGCTCAGAGGATGAGGGCACTGAACAGCAATCTGCCACTGATGAGGAGCAGGACTAATATAATGGCAGGCTGAAATACACCTTCGATAAACAAGTTAAAAATGTTACTGATGTGGCTCTGACAAGGACCATGGATTCACATGATACTGCTGTATACCGTGAACTCGTTATGTATAACCTGCTGCTGCAGGGTATGTCAAGGCTGAAAATGAACATGCAGAGGTACAAAAACTGAAGCGATTCGTCACCAGCACAGTAATTGAGAATGGCAGCTGCTTGCTCCAAAAACATTGGAGAGACTTTTGCAAATAAAAGGTGCAACGCAAACGTACCCCTGAATAAGGCCAGCTTTCTTTCATTGCGGATGGACGAATTGTATATACTTTACTATAAGAGGGGGCTAGTCCCAATATGTACAGTATTTTTATATCAGGCTTTGATTTTTTTGTTCTTGTATGTTTCCTAAATGTTTTCTTTTATGAGAACTAAGTACTCGCTAAAAGAAAATTATCTGGATGACAATAAAATCATCTTTGTGTAAATATATCTAATATATGTTAAACTGTGTTATGCCACAGGAAACCTTGGGGCTGTATCATAGTTGGTGTTTATGCTTTAATTTCAGCATATTTATTTTTTTTCTGATCTGTGTTAAAACCACTTTCAGGTTTGGTTCCATTAAGATATTTGCCACCATTGCCACGTACTTCTGCAGCTCTGCTAGGTGTTTGTCTTTTTTCATCCAGTGACCCCTTTCAGTGTGAAAAACAATCCAATCTTCAAATGTAAGACATAGGAGACAAATATGTAGTTGTCTAAATGTTTGTTGTATTTATCTAGATAATTTAGTATTTAAGTTAAAAGTGTGCAGTGCAAAATTTTTGAATTATTGTGATAAACTTTTCAGAGCATATGGTGAGTAGTTAATTAAATAAGTTCATTGTAAAGAGAGCATAATTATTCCTGTTAGTTGGATTTAGTGCAGACTAAAAATAGATCCGTCTAAAACAAAAATGTATGTTGACTGTCAGACTTCAGCAACACAAAATAATATGATAATTATTGTGTGTAATATCTTGTAAGGTCTTTTTGTCAGTGTTTGTGAATGATGAGTGTAGCCAAAGTATATAGATATCTCAGAAAAAAGTGATGGGCGTGATGGTGATTTTTTTTTTTTTTTTTTTTTTTTTTGTGAGAAATTAGTGACCTATCTATAAATTAACTCACGTTGTTAGGAAATTAAGATGCTTAATGCGTATCTTCATGCTAAGTTATGGCCATCAATTTAATAAGGTTTTACACTGCATTTATTCAGCTGTTCTTGTAAGATGAATATTTTACAAGGATTTCACAGTCAGATAATACCAAGCCCTCCAGGAGAGGACAGGGAGGTTCTTATTGCCCAGTATTTCTTCTTGGCTTATGTTATCCGGCTTTCTTAGAAATGTTATGGTTGTCTGTTCCAAATTTTGGGTCTGAAGTGCTGATTTACACTATATGGACAAAAGTATTGGGACACCTGACAATCATGCCAAGTGAGACTTCATATAGCATTGCATTCAAATGGATTGACTTGAATATGGAGCTGGTCCCCCCCCCCCCTTTGCAACTATAACAGCTTCCACTCTTCTTGGAAGGCTTTCCACAAGATTTTGGAGGTCAGGTACTGACATTGGACAAGAAGGCCTTGCTTGCAATCTCTGTTCCGGTTCATCCCAAAGGTTTTGGATGGGGTTGAGGTCAGGGCTCTGTGTGGGTCAGTCAGGTTCTTCCACACCAAACTCATTCAACCATGTCTTTATGGAGCTTGCTTTGTCCATTGGGGCAGGAATAGAAAAGATTCTTCCCCAAACTGGGTCCACAAAGTTGGAAGCGTGGTGTTGTCCAAAACGTCTTGGTATGCTGAAGCATTAAGATTAAGCCCTTCACTGGAGGTAAAGGGCCTAGCCCAAACACTGAAGAACAGGACTATCCCAATACTCTTGTCCATATAGTGCATGTCTGTTAATGGGCTTGTTTTAAAATAGTGGGAGGGGGCAGGGCTTACCCATGATTGGCACTCTAAGTCAGTCGCGTCAGCCAATCTGCGTGCGTCTTCGCGGCTACGCTCCTAACATTGAACTTCTAACTTGGGTAACTTGAGAGGGGCCGACCAGAACTCTTCAGTAAAGAGTCTTTGGCGAGAGCAGTCTTTTTAAAGACCCGTGTATGTACTAGTAGCATGGCTTTGTTGACTTTTGCTCTTCTGTGTCTTGGTGTCCTGCTGGAAGCCCCCCTATCCGTGGAGGGCAGCGAGGTGCTGGAGTTGGGGGACTCTGATTTTGAGGTCCGTGCTGCTGCCCACGACACTCTGCTGGTGGAGTTTTTCGCTCCGTGGTACGAAAACCTTTCCTTTAAATGTGTTCTGCTGTGTAGGAGAGGTTATAACAGTTTATCTGTGGTTGGTAGATGCTGTAGGGACCTCAGCACGACCGTTCATACTGAGACAGCATGCTTGGTGGGAAAGAACTTGGTACGGGTTAGCGATAGTGAAAATTTATTTCTTAAACAGTATAAAATAATATATAGGTACGTTAAACATTATATACACATACACATGCGTGTATGTGTATATATATATATATATATATATACACACACACACATGCGTGTATGTGTGTATAT
>JBBPCX010000006.1:9588929-9667187 GCA_037974365.1 Hydrocynus forskahlii
AACATGTTTGGTTGGCAAAATAAATGTAAATTCAAATCAGAGTGTCTTCCGTGTCTGGAATGGATGTACAGTATTCTGTATTCTTGAGTCTGGAATGGATGTACAGTATTCTGTATTCTTGAGTCTATAAGATAACCTTGTTTGATCTGTGAAATAGGTGTTGACTAAAAGAAAATTTAGATTTTGTCTATTCTACAAGGTACTTATACTATATTAACTGGGTTAATTGCATTACTGAAAAATAGACTAAAATACAACTTCATTGCCCAAAACTAGACTAAAATGTCATCAGTTTTCATTGACTAAGACTAGACGAAAATAGTCGTGGATAATTCTGACTAAAGTAAGACTAAAATGCTCAGACCTTTAGTTGACTGAAACTTGACTAGACTAACTAAAAAAGAGTATGGACGTGACTAAGACTAATAAAAACTAAAATGACAGCTTGGCACAAAGACTAGACTAAAACTAAAATTAAAGACAAGCCACCAAAAACAACACTATTGCTAACTACATTTTGAAAATGCTGATAAAAATTAAAGGCAAGGGAGGTGAATACTTCATGGGGCCAGTTTGCTGGGTTCTAATAATCTGACGAAATGACATGGGATCATAAAGCAGCAGATTTTTTTTTTTGATTGGATATGTTTGTTGTCAGAGTTTTATTAAGCTGTTTTTGAACCAGTCTTTTCTGATTGCATTGATCAAAGTTCTGTTGAAAGCATTTTCTTTCATTCATATACTAAGCCGATGAAACAACAATGAACAGGGCATTTCCCTTAATTGATTATTTAGCCGTAACATATTCTGATATTTTACCTGAAGAGACTGAATCCAATGACCAGAAGTGCCCCTTTTGGGGTAAAAAAATATTAGTGGTATGTGATATTGCCTAAAATATCAGTATCAGTCAAACAGCAAGATCTGAGTTTTTAGAATGGAAATTCATTCATAATTCATGAAAATATTGTTTCAGATTTCCTACCAACATTGTCTTCATTTTTTTCCCCTAAAGCTGAAAAATGAAGTCATTGCCTGTTAAAATTATTGTCACTGCTTGTTCTGTTGTTTGTTCAGAAGTTCACGCACTGCAAGTCATTTTTTTACCATGTGCTCTTACTGTCTTACAGTTTGTAACATATAAACATTGTTAGCAGCAAATTAAGGATCTTGGTATTGATGTATCTAATAATGTGTATAAGCAACAGATTAATATAGGTCCTTTGTTCTACACTCTACACTTGTATGTTTAAACAAAAGGGAATCTGTAGATCTGAAAGGAAATATATTTCTTAGTTTCTTAAAGCCTGTCTTAAATTAAACAAACGTATGCACTACCTTGTCTGCCCTGAATACTGTTCTTGGTGGAGTTCTTATCAAACAAAATAAAAAAGTAGACTGCCTAATTTATCTAGTATCTGTTTTAACGAATGTGTCGTTTAATTTAATGGCCCAATTACTCTGCAGGGTTGCTATTTCTCTGGAGGACAATGGTAAGACCTGAACGTTTACCTGACACCTGAATAACCTGAAAACATACTGTGATTTCATACACTGCATGAACAAAAGTATCCATTATACCAACTGGGCTTCGTTGACACTTCATTCAAATATATAACAGCTTCTGTGGGAATTTGTGCCCATTCATTCTGTGGAGCATTGATGAGGTCAGGAGCTGATATTGGACGAGAAGGCCTGGCTCGCAATCTCCGTTCCAGTTCATACCAAAGGTGCTGGATGGGGTTGAGGTCAGGGCTCTGTGTGGGCCAGGCAAGTTCTTCCACATTCAACTCATCCAACCATATCTTTATGGAGCTTGCTTTGTGCACTGGGGTACAGTCATGCTGGAATAGAAAAGTCCCTTCCCCAAACTACATTCACAAAGTTGGAAGTATAATTTAGTCCAAAATGTCTTGGTGTGCTTAAGCATGAAGATTGCCGTTCACAGGAAGTAAAGGGCTTAGCCTAAACCCTATCTATCTGTCTGTCTACCTATCTATCTATTTACCTATCTAAATATCTATCTGCCTATCTATTTAAGTCTGTCTGTCTAACTATCTATCTGTCTGTCTGTCTGTCTGTCTATCTGTCTATCTATCTGAAAGTAAGTGGTCCTAGCCCAAACCCTAAAAACAGGTCCCAATACTTTTGTACATATAGTGTACATCTTTTGAGGACAATGGTACAAACTGAACACAGTGGTTAACCTGACACCTGAGTATTCTGAAGACACACCTTGACTTTATTTGGACCGTTAGGAAACTTCGCTTAGTGCATCAGACCGAAATTTCTGGTATGTTCATCTTAACTCCACCTTCAGGACGACACTTCCACAGGCTTTATTCACTATGTCCCGCCCATACACGCCCAGATCCATAATATGATTGGTTGAGAGGATGTTCGTCAAATCCTTTCGGTTTCTGATTGGTCCAGACCTCTGTCGAGTCTCCGGGCCCGCCCCGGCCGGGCTCTCTTCTTCTCCGAGCGTGAGGATTTGGGTGCCGGCTAACAAAACCACGCTGCAAACATGATGGGCCGACCGGTTCTCGTGCTGAGTGAGAATCCCTGGTTTTGATTGCTAAAAAGTGTACAGCGATAGGTGTAACTCTAGCGATGCCCAAGTCCCCCGAACGTTACCATTTTGTAGTATTTTCCTTGTGTAATAGCCAGTGATGCTAACAGGCTAACACGGGCATGGCATGGTCACCCGGCTAGTTCATCTTAGCTTAATTTAGCCTAGCCTAGCCTAGACTTGTTAACCTGTCACTCTGTGAATATTCAGTTACATAGTTTCTATAATGTAACTAGACTTGCTGTGCCTACCGGCTGCAAACTAAGTTTTTAAAGTATATTCCTCTTTTTCCTGTTAAGCAGACTCAAATGTGAGGTTTTTTGTGAGTTCCTGTCTAGAAAGACTTAAAATTCTGATTTCAATTAAGAAAATCCACAGATAAAGGTTTGGTAGGAGTGATGTTTTAGTGTGCTTGTTAGTGGGATGTACATCTCTCCCTTACTGACTGTAGACACTAAAAGTCAGTGACCCTTTCTGTTCTGTGGGTTAATTGAAGTCTCTTGTAATCTGTCTTATCCTTTTTGTTTTCTTAGGTCAAAATATGAAAAGAGAGTCTGGAAGAAAGGTCCAGACTGGAAATATTAATGCAGCTAAGGTAGGTCACTCAGTTATGACTCACTCATTCATGTCACTTCACATATCAACTTGTGTAGATAATGTGTGATCTTAAAGTGTTGTTTGTTGGTTTTCAGACCATTGCAGATGTAATCAGGACATGTCTGGGACCAAGAGCTATGATGAAGGTGTGTGCTTTTGGGAGCCCCAGCATCAGTTCTGAGTTGGTCATGTGATTATACTGTTTGTTGCACAGACCACCACACCCTTTTCAATTCCATTGTTGTCTCACATTTTAATCTAGCAGATTAGTATCAGTTTGGTTAAGTGCTCAGGTTGGAAAAAAATGCTATTTGTCCCTTCTTACTGTGTAGAACTAAGGTTCTAAATGATGGTGTATCAGAGGATCTAAATAATGTGCCTCTTTTGTGCAGATGCTGCTCGACCCTATGGGAGGCATTGTCATGACCAATGACGGCAACGCCATACTGAGAGAGGTATTTCTGGACTCTGAGAGGTTTTGGGTTTTTTAGTTATGTTTTACCAACAGTGTTGTCCAACTGTCACTGCATTGTTTCTGCCTATAGATCCAAGTGCAGCATCCAGCAGCCAAGTCTATGATTGAAATTAGCCGCACCCAAGATGAGGAGGTGGGAGATGGTACTACCTCTGTCATCATCCTGGGTGAGTGTGGATCTGTGGTCATCTCTGTGTGTTATATAAATATGGTGTCATTCTTTAAGTAGATGATTCTCGTATATTTCTAATGTAATAACATTTAAAGGATTATTGTAAAGTATCATCATAGTATAACAAGAGATGATGTTTGTGTGTAGCTGGAGAGATGCTTTCAGTGGCGGAGCAGTTCCTGGAGCAGCAGATGCATCCTACTGTGGTGATTAGTGCTTACAGGCAGGCTTTGGACGACATGCTGAGCATGCTCAAAGACATCAGGTAGTGTCACTTTCCACGCAAGCTAATTTGAATGCAGTTGAATGTAATAATTAACATGTATAGGAATTAGTCATTTATCGTGAAGTTGCAACACCCTGCATGAAAATAGGCTGTTCGATGAGTACACGCATGCAGGCTCTGGATGATCAATTAAGTAAGCTATGTGTCACTGTCCTGCAGCACACCTGTTGACCCAAATGACCGGGACATGATGCTAAAGATCATCAACTCTGCCATCAACACCAAGGCTCTGAGCCGCTGGTCAACCCTGGCTTGTAACATTGCTTTGGATGCAGTACGCACCGTAGAACTTGAAGAAAATGGCCGCAAGGAGATCGATATTAAAAAGTATGCCAAGGTGGAAAAGGTAGGACTTGCCTATTGGATTTTGTGTAGTTCAGTAAGGGTTTTTGAGGTGATACCTGAATGGGATATAATCCAGGGAATATTTAAATTTCAAAGGAGTTGAATACATGAACATGGTATTGTAGGGTTATGTTTCTGGTTGGGAAATGCTTATGCCAGCAGTTTTGAAAAGCATTTAAATCCAGTCTGTATTCTTGATGGAACTGTCAGGAGTGGAATCAGTTTTTAGAATTTACTCAAACGTGATTCACTAATGGCTGAAAAATATTATGCCATGTAAACAATCTCCTGTTACCAAGAATATTTTACAAAGAGTAGGTTAACAGTGGTCTGACAAGATAAATACCGGATGTGATGGTGCATTGTTTCTGGAGTACTACATAGGACTTTAGGAAAAGTTTTAAACAATTCACTTGCTCCTAAAGGGCAGGGTTTCAATTTCATGATGTAGCCCCAACTAAAATTATTAGTGTTCAAATGATTGTTGTTTGTGGTTAGGTGCCTGGTGGGATTATTGAAGATTCATGTGTGCTTAAGGGAGTGATGTTAAATAAGGACGTGACTCACCCACGCATGCGCCGCCTCATCAAAAACCCTCGAATTGTACTCCTTGACTGCTCCCTAGAGTACAAGAAGGGTGAGAGTCAGGTAAGATTGACCAACAAAGACATTCACATTAAGTTAACAATATGCGGTGGATACACTGTATCAGATATTTTTACGGGTCGAGCTGCTCCCATAACAGGTAGAGCAGGTGTGAAGAATTCAGCTGATGCTTTGCTATTTCTCATTTAAATATGCATCAGCAACACACTGTAGTAGCAAAAATGTACAACCAAAGTCTTATTTAATTCAGGCTTCACTGCAAACTTTTAATCTTCTTAGACGGATATAGAAATCACTCGCGAGGAAGATTTTGCAAAAATCCTGCAGATGGAGGAAGAATACATCCAGCAGATCTGTGAAGACATCATCCGCCTTAAGCCAGACCTGGTCTTTACTGAGAAAGGAATCTCAGGTACACATGCACCTCCACTCACCAACACATTCATACACTATACACTTCCTATTTGAAAACTGACCCACTATTTTACTTTAACAGCCATGTCTTCAAGTGAAAGCTGCTACATCTGGTTCTAAACATATTTTAGAAAATGTAATAGTAGGTTACTGTCTAGGTTATTGACTGTTACCTTAATAATGATTCCTAACAGATCTTGCTCAGCACTATCTGATGAAAGCCAACATCACTGCAATCCGTCGCGTCAGAAAGACAGACAACAACCGCATTGCCAGGTATGAATGCAGGAGTGCCTCTGATTTTATCTTTTTTTTTTTTTCCTGTTCTCCATTCAAGTGATATCTTTGCATTCCCCCCACCCCCTTCCTTTCTCAGAGCCTGTGGTGCTCGCATTGCCAGTAGGACAGATGAGTTACGTGAGGAAGATGTGGGAACTGGAGCGGGCTTGTTTGAGGTGAAGAAGATTGGCGATGAGTATTTTACCTTCGTTACAGAGTGCAAAGATCCCAAAGCCTGCACCATCTTGCTTAGAGGAGCCAGCAAGGAGATCCTGGCGGTAAGAGACAAATCAGAGGGTGAAACATCTGTTTCCTCTTCCCCAGTGACAGTTCTTTTTATGCTAAACTTGTTTTTGACAACAAGCAGAATGTAATTGTCATTGAATGACACAATTATGCGTTAAAAACACAATGTTATCTTTTAGGTCTCATCCTTTTTAGGTTTCATCCTTTTTCTTTTTTTTTTCCAGCACAACCCAGCCAAAATGCTAAAAAAAAATTTATAATTTAACTATTTTGGACACAAATAGTGAAACACCATAGACAGTGTAAGTCTGTGGTGCTTCAGAACAGTCATAAGTGCCACAGCCCTTGGACACGTACTTGGACATTTCACACCACGCTTTATTTTGACTTTTAAACAACACCATTCTCTGGTTCTACCTGACATATGATCATGAACAGAGCTTCGTGTAATGTCTGAAGTTCTGCTTTTGACATGCTGGTGCTTCAGTTGGTTTCTGAGGGTTAATTGGATTTTTGTGTGTTCTTTTGTAGGAGGTGGAGCGTAACCTGCAGGATGCCATGCAAGTGTGTCGTAACGTGCTGTTAGATCCATACCTGCTGCCAGGTGGTGGTGCTGTGGAGATGGCTGTGTCCCACAGGCTGACAGAGCGCTCGCGAGCCCTGACTGGCGTGGAGCAGTGGCCTTACCGAGCTGTGGCCCAAGCCCTGGAGGTTATTCCTCGTACCCTCATCCAGAATTGCGGTGCCTCTACCATCCGTGTGCTCACGTCTCTTAGGGTCAGTATTGTCTGTATGTGTGGTATCAATAGCCTCAACTACCTTTGTCCTTATACTTTAAACTAAAAGACAGGACATAAACACTTAATGGGGGCTTAAAAGTCACTAATTACGTGTACGTAATGAATTGCATAAAAGCTGTCTGTTCACATGCAGCTGTTAGTGTAACTGACCGGAGTGCCTAAACTTTTGCATGACAGTGTACTTCAGTGATGCACATTTCACAGTATGGCTATAAAGAACATATCAAGAGAGTCAACACTTTTCGTTTAAAGGTGGCATTTGCATGACAATTTGTTTCTGTCTCTAGTTAAGTGAGTAGAACATGAACTGATTTCCAAAAGGCACTCGTGTAGGTTTCAACATTAAGCAAGATTGGTGTAATGGTATATCTTGCCCATTGTTCCTTGCAAAAGGCATCTGGTTCTGAGAGATTTTGGGCCATCTTGCATACACAGTTCCTGAGGTCTCTCCACGGATTTTTGATGAATAGATCAGGGGACTGTGAGGGCCACAGCAAAACCTTCAGCGTGTGCCTCCATTGTGTATTTTAATTTGGTCATTGTCCTGGATCATTACTGTGATAGACATCAGAAGACATCTTTTTTTTTTTTTTCATTCTTTTTTTTTTTTTTACAGAATTTGCTGGTATTTAATTGAACGAATTTGTCCCTCTACCAGTGAAATATTACCTACACCACAGGCCAGACATGCATGCACAGCACGATCAATGTTCTTTTTTCCCCCCACTAAACGTACCTTTGCTCATTATGACCAAAAAGTAATTTTACCTCATTAATCCACAGGCCTTGTTTCGAAAATACATTTTTTTTACATGTTCCTTTCCAACCTTCTGATGCTGAATTTTGTGGTGAGGACGCAAGAAACGTGTTCCGACATTAGAACAGTACATTCTAGAGTGTGAAATTTTCATAAAGGTCTTTTACAGCAAAATCTTTCTAGAAATTCTATGAGATCTTCCAGGCCTTATGAGGAATGGTGGAGCTCAGTTGAGAAGTTAACTGCCCTTTCTTAATTACAGTACAGACCGAGGAAATGGCTGCCTGAAAATGCTTGGCTATCTTTTCTAGCCTTCTGCTTTAGAGTGCTAGACAGCTGCATAGAGGAGCACATGGCTGCTGATTGTTGGGACAAGCTTTGAAATTTGCATCACCTGGCCCTTCCTAACAATTATTGTGAACAAACCACAGCCCTAGCATATTATTTAAGGTCTGAGAGGTCTTTCCTTTTTTCCCTCTTTAAAGTTGTACAAATTGTACAAGAAAAAGACATAAATCTCACTAGTTATTAGTTTATCATCCCACTTAACGGTTCACAGTAACCAGGGTGACTAAACTTCTGTATGCTACTGTACAAGCCAAACGGCTGATATCTGCAACACCAGTACTATAGCAAGTTATAACTTATAACACTAAAAAAGAACTTTGGCAGGCCCTACTGGACCATGCTTGTGAGCGACATATGGGTAAGCTGTTAATTAACCAATAACAGCAAACCATGCCTCAAAGACCATTTCTTAAACCTAATTTCTGTCATCCTCTCTGCCCTGCTGGTTTGTGTGCTTTATGTGTCAAAATAAACCACATGGTGTTTCTGCTGGCTTTTACAGGCGAAGCACACTCAGGAGGGCAGCGCCTCATGGGGAGTGAATGGAGAGACAGGCACTCTAGCAGACATGGTGGAACTGGGCATCTGGGAGCCACTGGCTGTCAAAGCTCAGACATACAAGACTGCAGTGGAGGTACGCACTCAAGACATCTGTCCCTTCTCTCATATTCTCATGTACCCTCTAATCCACTGTAATTATAGGATAAGTGTTTCTGTTGTCTCATCACTGTGCTATTGCCGCTTAGTCCACTGTTTAAACCAGTATTCTTGCACTCTGTTTAATTTTTCCTGCAAACCTCTGCCAGCTCACACTCCTACACTTTGCTTATGCAGCCTCAGCAACACTCACCCATAAGAAAACTGTCTCACATTTAATAATCCCTCAATACTCCCACACTGAATTTAGAGCCTTATTCTCCCTGCCTCTCTCTTCCCCTAGTCCTATACCAGAAACTCTTCTACCATCATTACCAAGCTCTGCAGTCTAATAAGACTTTTCTTTCTCTGTAGACGGCCATCCTGCTCTTGCGTATTGATGACATCGTGTCTGGGCACAAGAAGAAGGGAGAGAAAGGAGAAGAGACAGGAGGGCAGGGAGCTGAGTAGATGGATGTGAAGAAAACATGAAGGAGTAAAAACATCGGAGTAAAACACAAGATCTGAGACAAGAATGTCTAGAATAGTTAACACTGGTTTCCAATGGACTGTTCTCCAAAACCACAACAGTGTATGGCTTTTATTCTATCATTAGGCCTTGCTTACATAAAGCTGCACTTGGCTCTTTTTGTTTTATGCCCCTTTGTGAGTAAATAATTAAACGTTTAGATTTGTGTGTTAACACCCGAATGTGTAAATCCACTCTGATGATTCACTTCGTCTACTGGGTTTGTTACCTATTATTTGCTACTGGTGATAAATTTCAATATCTAAGCATAGAGTGTCATTGTTGTTCCTGGGGATAAAATACACAGTGTGTGGAGGAATATTGACTAGATTTCTCTATAACTGGCTTAGAACAATGGTGCACACACAGATTTATGGATTTGGCAAGGAAGTTTGTAGTTTTACATTACTTTTACTGTAAAATTTTATTCATCTTGTATTCCAGCATGAGTACATTTCTAATATGAAACACGAGATGTACCTAAAATGAAGGATCAGCTTCCATTTGCATTACAAAACTTGCTACTTCATCATTGAACTTGTTGAAATTGGTGATCCATCATCCATAAAAATGTTTATCACAAAATGTTATATACTATCCCAATTACAAAAACATTGCATTGTAATTCTTTATATGCTCAACAATCTTATGTAACAAAGTAGGATCTATATTAGGGCTGTGTTCTTTGTGATTGTGCCTTACAACTTTGCTGAATTCTATTAACGGTGCCACAGCTGCTGGCATGATCTTGCCTTACCAGATAGCCATCCATGCTCTCAGGTTTCAGTTAGACACGTTTCTGCTCATGCTTGGCACAAAGGCTGACCAAATGATCTTCACAAAAATAACACCCATATTAGTGGCTTTCAAGTTGATCCATTTGTCCTGAGAGATGGTGTGGTATCCAGTGTAAAGCTGGCACATGTGATGACATGGATGGAATAGATCCATGTGTTTTATTAGACTTCGCAAAGTTATCCTTGAGCTCTCTCACCAGTCTCTGGGTCCACACCACCGTCCAGTTCTGAAAAAGATGAAGAAAATGCTCATTCACCACAGTATTCTGTCTTTTTGACTACAACCCAGGTAAAAAAAAAAAGAAAAGGTATTTAAGTACCACACTTGAAGGATGTTTACCAGCTTTTCTACTTTGTAACAAAGGACATGATAAAACAATATCTGATAATCCACATTCTGAAAACTCAAATTACATTTTATCTGCACATTTTTGAAATTAGAAAATTATGGAATCACTCAATGTGGAGGACAAAAATGTGGAACTACCACGTAATTTGCATTTCTAAAAAGTACTGGCACAAGGCAAATTACTCTGGTGTAAATAGACTTCAGCGGGTTGTTCGTCTTTGCTAAGAGAAAGGAAACAGCCTCAACAAGAGAGTTGACCATTGAAAGAATGGAAAGGATTATAAAAGTCTTTCAAGAAGGAAATCCAACACAGAGTCTAGCAAACAATGTGGGTTTTCCTAGGCAGCTGTGTCTAAAATTTGGTACAAGTATAAACACAATAGGAAGGCCGTAAAAGAAAACTAAGGGTAGACTAGGGAAGACCTCAGAAATTAAGGGTGGAAAACTGCCCTGAAAGTAGAAAAAGCACAACAAAAGGCCACACAACTATTTTACCTTGATTACCTTGCTTTCATAATCACTGGAAGTCAAAATAATAACTGAAAAATTATGATTAATTGCACAGTCCTTCCCCATCCAGGAAAAAAATAAGGTTACCGAGAGAGAAAGAAGCAGCCGTGTAGTATAAATGAGTGGATGAAAGTGATATTCAGTGATGAATCACAAATCTGCACTGTCCAAGGAATTTTTATCTGGTGCTGTTCTAATGAAACATAAGAACAGCGTGTTTGAGTGTTAAAGCTTTTCATCAGAAAAGGCAGATCAACTCAGTGACAAACAGTCCATGACAAAAGATGATCTGCCAACCTCTATTAAAAAAAGCTGGAACTATTTTGATGGAAAATACTGTTTCTCATCAATGCACTCCATGCCTCAAAGAATTCAGGCCTGAGGATCAACAGTACTAATTAATTTTTTTTTTGCTGATGATGATCCCATTATTTGTTCTTCCACATTGAGTGATTCTATAATTTATTGCTCCTATTTGATCTGGAGAATATGCAATTAACTAAAATAATATAGTGTAATTTATCTGCAGTTTTATGCATGTATGAAGCCAGAAAGTTCAGCTATTAAAACAAATGATTTTGTCTCATTTCTGTGATTAGTTTATTTGCTATAAAAGTAAAAAGGCTGGCTGATACTTTTGCCAGAGGTTGTACATACAAATACCTTACAGAGTTTACACCATACACTAATATGTGTAGAATGTATGCCAGTTACACTATAGGTTTACTATTACTGACTCCATCATCTGCTGCACAATTCATCAGCTCCCTTCTACCTATCCATCTGTGGCCAGACACCACTGTAGGACCACCACTCAGATACCGATGTGATGGTATCAGTCTCCACGTTGAGTTTGAGTGTTTTTGTATCTGTGCTGCCCCTAGAATTCAGAGCTAGCAAAATATAAAAGTGAAAGTGAACCATTTGTCATGCATGAACACACCACAGTACAGGACACTGTGATCAGTGTGAGATTTTTCCTCTACATTTAACCTGTTCACCAAGTGAAGCAGTGGGCAGCCAGGAACACAACACCCGGGAAACGGTGTGTGAGAACAGTACTTTGCTCAAGGGTAACTCAGAGGTGCCACTGGCAGTCCTGGGATTCAAACCCACAACTTTCCGATCGCAGGGGCAATTCCCTAAACACCAGGCCACCAGATGCCCTTTTTATTTTCTTAATTATTTTTTTTAATTGAAACTTTAAAGAGCTACCTTGATATACTCTTCACCTACCCATGCTGGGATCACTTGTTGACAGGCAGCTTTGGTGGAGCTTCATGAGATTGGATGCTGAAGACACTGGCCCTGTGTATGAGCCTGCTGGGAAACTGGGGAAGGGTGGTCCAGTGACAGACGCTTCTGCATCCATGGCTGTCAAACAGTTGTAGACAGACTGTGTTACAGTACAAAAACAACTCAATTGCTAAACTCTGCCCAAGCTAACAGCTGCCTAGTGTATCTGTGTACCTGAATGATCCCCCTGCAGCTGGTGATGATGATTATGATGCTGATGATGCCGATGCTGGTGATGATGCTGCTGCTGGTGACGATGATTCTGGTCATGATGATGGTGCTGCTGGTGATGATGATGATGGTAGAAGGGCTGGACGCTCAGGGTCTGTGGATGAGTCTCAGCACAGTTTGCCAGGGCAGAAACGGTGGCCTGCGAGTTCCCCCGTCGCTTCCCTGCTGCCTCCGAACTGCTGGACACTTTACACAGCGAGGAAACACACCTGGTTACGTAACGCTGGATGACACAGCAGTCTCCTAATGACATAAGGGGCGAAGGAAGAATAAATACACAAAAATACACAGGTTTCTTAACTGGATTAAAAAGTGGAGGCCTATAAGCACTGAAGAGGTTAAATGAGGTTATAGTGCAGCTACACGATATGGACAAAAGCACTGGGACGCCAGTCAAGTTCTTCCACACCGGACTCATCCAGCCATGTCTTTATGGACCTGGGGCAAAGTCATGCTGGAATAGAAAATGGCCTTTCCCAAACTGTGTCCACAAAGTTGGAAGCATGGCGTTTAAAATGTCTTGGTATGCTGAAGCATTAAGATTGTCCTGGAAGTTAACAATCTTAATGCTGTACTGGAAGTTAAGGGCCACCTGAATTCAATAAATAAGAGGCGTGTCCCAATACTTTTGTCCATATAGTGTACCTGTCAAGCTTCCTATCCAGCTCCCCAAATGTCTTATTATAGTACCTTCAAATCGTTCTTTTTGCGAAAAGACGCGTCCTGAGTTGACTTTGACGCACAGGAGCGTCAGAAGCCTTAAGGGAGGCTATAATTACTTCTCTTTCTTCTGCTGCGTGTTTGATTTCAGTGGACGCTGTTCTTACCGCTGCACTTGTTTTTCCGCAGTTTTCGGAGCGGACAGCTCTCTCTGATCCTCAGCAGACATGAGCAGTACTTCCTCCTCCCCACACTCGCCATGCCCTCTCCTTTCCTCTTCACTTCCAAATGCTTTTTTGGTTTGTTTTTTGTCTTTGTAGTTAATTTTAAGTTCACCTCCGACTTTTCTCGTACGATCCACCGTCTCTAGCTTTCTGTTTTTTTCCCCCCTTTTTTTGCGTAAGGAGGATTTTTGTCCTCCGACACAGTCATGACCTGTAACCTGTTTTACAGGTTCAGGCTTCTGGCAAAAGAGACTGGTGAAACCACATCAGGTTACACCACAGCCAAAATGAAAACAGCTAGAAAAAAAGAACTGAGATGGTTACTTGTTGCAATTTTCAGTTTATTGTGCACTACAGACAAAACCTACATTCACAGTTATAGAGTTCATCAACAACGTCTGCATTGAAGCACAGGCCTAAAGTATTCTTCACTGCACTGAAGTGTCCAGCTGTACTTTGTTAATGAGAATCAGAATCATAAAACTTATTGATCCCAGAGGAAATGGCTTGTGCAGTCATAGCATAAGCAATTTCCTCCTGGATCAATAGTTTTCTGATTCTGATTCTCATTAACAAAGTACAGCTGGACACTTCAGTGCAGTGAACTCTGCAGTAAACTACATTAGACCTTTTCAGACATGTGATTTACACTGCAAATATATCTGACAAAGAAAGTAAAAGATAAAGCCAGCAGTTGTGGCTTGTAAGGGCAGCAGTAGTAGGTGTGCATGCCCAGACCAACACGGAAGGTTTGGTATCAGTGTGGGAGTGTAGAGTCTCCAATAGTGTCCAATAGTGTGTATAGCCCTGGTTTCTATAGCTGATACTGAGAAAGAAGCATTTAAGAACTTTTTCAGAAACATTAACACCTTTGTTCTCTCTGGTTCAGTTTGGCAATTAAACTTTTCTCTCCACCCACACAGTCTGAGTCTGATAAATCCATCAATGCCTCCCAGCATCTCCCCTTCCCACAAAAGAAAGAAGAGACAGAAAAAAAGGAAACTCTGTGGTGAAAGAAGTTGTGGAAAAATGACATTTACAGCAGCGTCCTCAGTCCCCTTTTCTTTCTTCTTCTTTTCTCTGTCTGAGCAAAGTCAAAATGGATTATCCAAGCATGAGACACAGACAGCTCATTCTCCTTTTTTACGTCTTCATTTTGTATATGTCTAGAAGAAAAAAAATATCACTCTTTACATTACTCACCTCTAAAGCATCATTCAGTTGGCTAGCAAGTGTAAGTCATCAAGTGTGTTTTAGTACAGTCCTGTTTTTAAGAGGTTAAGAAGCAAAATCAGATATTGCAACCCATTCGCAGCCTCTGTTTTTTTGGGATCTATGATAATATTTAGCTTCAAAAGAAAAGAAAAGGTGAAGCCAAGTTAGCATTACACAGCAAATAAACTCCTTGTGACATAAGAATGGATGATGTAGTCATTTTACATGCACTGCGCAATACAAAACAATAATAATAATAAAAAGAGGAAGAAGGCACTAAATCCTGCTCCGTGTTCCATATATTTTATACATAGTGATATTCTCTGACATTATATAAGTATAGTAAAAAGATCAAGCGACAAAGTTCAGCCACTTTTTTTAAACATGTAGTCAGAAATAATCATTTTTGTACCTTGTGTTTAATGATTAAGTAGCTTAATTAGAGGAGGTCTCCTCTAACTAAATTATACTGCAGTTTCTATAGCTATATCAATAGCATATCAATCTATAGGAGTCAACCTGCTATTTATGATGGTTTAGACAGCCAGTCATATCTGATTTCCCCTGCAGCTCCACCTTAAACAGCAATCAATATGTTTACAAACTGACAAATCCAATAATACTGTGCTGTTTTAGACTCTTCTCCTTCATAAGCAGCTTGCCTAACATCCACCTTCCTAGTTACCATCATGTTTCTGCCCCACTAGAGGCTAGTACTGTTTGCTTTGGGCAATTTAAACCTGTCTTGAATCAATATTTCTTGTTTGGAAGTGAACAGCCATGCCTTGGCGAGAATGCAATAAGTGCGTTTAATAGCAACTGCAATGTTTGGGCAATCATTAGAAACTAAATTGTAAACCTAAAAGCCCAGTGCACAAATAACTGATCTATCTTCACCTATCTCTTCTGAGACAAAAAAAGAAACCCCCTGCCTGTTAAGTGTATATAAGGTCTTCATGGTGGGTTTGTCAAACTAGCCTAAAGAGATCAGAAATGGGCACAGTTGCGTAAACTCCTCTCCATTTTTTGCTGGTTCTCTAGCTCTAGCCCCAGAACCTCTGCCTTTGGTCTGGAGGAGTTTCAGGAACCGCCAGCTCATCTGGGGCGAAGATGGAGCCAGCTGAATCTGCCATGAAGATGAAGTATAGGTTGGCCACCAGCATGGTCAACATAGGCCAAAAGGAGAAGCCAAAGCCGAAAGCCCTCACACTGCTGCCCCATGCAGCTGCAATCCAGTACACCAGCCTGCGGATTGCACAGTGAGGTCTGTGTTACATCAAATAAAAATGTTGCACATATACACAATTTTATCTTGCTTTGTCCTTTATCCATTTTAAAACCAAGTAAAAAGCAAATGCATTGGTTCTATTCTAATTAGAGCTTTTGTCCTGGAACTACTCATCCAAGTTTAGAACAATACATTTTTTAAAAATGTATTTATTTATTTTTAAGTGTTTTCCTGAAATTTGAAATCATATTCTGAATAAGTCCTTTTTTTGTAAAGTTACTTTTCAGAGACAGCAAAAATATGGTAACCTGTTCAAAGGTTATGTTACCTGCCAAACGCGAAGATGATTGTGAGAAGGGGCACCAGTTTGAGCAGGTTCTGGCTCAGATAGGCAGCCATGATACTCAGCTGTAGGAAATACAGGAGGAAGAGGGAGATGGAGTCATCCACATAGCGGCGGTGGACATTCACCTTTTCAGCATCAGGCTCTCCCTCACACTGAGGCTTCAGAGAACGGTACCGCAAACGTGACACGCCCAACACCAACACACCTTGTGGGGGGAGAAGAATGTCAGCTGAAGCCCTATTCAAACTGGATTCATTTTATTTGGAGAACAATTGAGAATTTAAAGTGATTACCAACAACGTCTGAGAGCTTAATGAAGTCAGAAAACTTCACAGACACTCTCTTACTTACCCAATACAATTGGGACAACTGCAAAGACTGAGCAGCGCAGTGTGTAGACCAGTCTTAGGGGGGCACTGTCCATTATAGGTGCATCAAAGGGCAGGAAAGCATGGCCTCCCCATACCAGGACCGGAAAGACCAGAGCTGACATAAATATAGACACTCCCATTTTCAGCACATCACGGTTCGTTCCGGTGCATCCACCTTGCGAGTAAAAAAGTAAAAGTCATATGTTTACTCAACATTTACAGTTTCCTACAGGGCACTCTTCAAGAGCTAATTATCTTCAGCATTAAGTTCATACCGATTCTGGGTAACCATGCTAATGTTGGTAACTAAAATACTATAATAATAATAATAATAATAATTTTTAGTATAGAAAATGTTATGTTAAAGTGATTTTAAAGATTTCTGCTTAAAATAGTTTTTAAAGTTATAATGTTTTGTTGGTATTATTATTTGATATTTACAAAGACAAATCCATTGCTAAAAAGGTCTATGTTATTCAATCAAGAAAAATGTTTGTTGCTCATTGGTAAATGTATCAGTGTGTTGATACAGGTTGTTGTATTTAAAACAATCACATTTAATGGAATATTTCCTAAAAATGCTTCTTTAGTTTTGATCTGGAACTATTAAGCTAGTGAAGGAACTATTAACAAGTGGTGGATGCCTGTCATCCAAAATCTATTTAGGACACTTAGATTTCTATTATTTTACACACTCTGTTCAAAGGCATGTGATGATTACTTCTAATGATTGAGCTCAAGTGTTTCAACTACTTATTAGATCACAACATCCATAAAGACATGGTTTAACAAATCTGATGTTGAGCTCCAGTGGTCTGTGCAGAGAAAAGATTTCAACCCAAGTGAATACCGTTGAGATGAATTGGAAAATCAATTAAGAGCCAGGTCTTCTCAACCTTTTCAATCAGTACCTGACCTGACAGAAGCTCATCTGAGTGAATGGAAACAAATTCCCACAGACACACTCCAAAATTTTACAAAAAGCCCTCAAAAGTGGAGATTGTTAACAAGAGACCAATCTTATAATAAATGCCCATGGTTTAGGAATGGAATGGCCAATAATCTCTTATAGGAGTGATGGTCAAGTGTTTGCAATACTTAGGCCATATAGTATATTTTCACTTGAATGGACAGAACCACTTTAATAATGGCACCTCATATTGTGTTCCCAAAATAGATAAGAACAACAGAGAGAGGAGTGCAGGAGAAAGGAGAGGAGAAAAAGAACAAAAACTAAGTTTTAATGAAAGTTGATGTGACAGTGGTAATACTCCTCACTTACAGCAGTCACTGTTGTTCTTAGAGTACTCATGATAGTACCCATCTGGCAGTGTTCCTTGACGCCCGAGAAAAGGGCTTTTCTCTGTGCTCGCCTCCCAGGTCATGCTCTGTCTGGGCGGTTCAGGCATGCTGGTGGAGCGCAAGACGGTCACACTGGGACTGAACACCCCTGCTGCTTTCTCTGGCATCGAGTTCAAGTCCTCTACCTCAATCTCCAAGTGCCCCCCCTTCTCTTTCAGCTCATGCCGCTCTTTTTCTCCAAACTCCCTCTCGCTCTCCGTCCGGCTCACCCCTCCATGGCCCAACGGACAATCTGACAGCACACTGGCCTCCTCCGCTGCAGCGTCTGTTTCACTCCTGTCTAGTTTCACATCAGACCCTGCTTTGTCTCCCATACCCCCAGGCTGATCGGCCTTATCTCCAGGCCACTGCAGAGTGCTCGGCTCCAGATGAGCGCTGCTGACCACTCCATCCGTCCCAACCATTCCATTCACGTCTGTCTTCATCGGCTCCTCCTCTGCCGCCCAGCCAGGCGTGTCGGGTCCTGCTGTCAGTCCGAACGGGTCTTTGACCACTGGCACTGCAGCTGCAGAAAGGGTCTCAGACATCTTGATGAGTTGAGAAGTGCTACACTGGCGCAGGTGTCTGTTCTGTTTTTCAACGTCTCATCAAATATCATCGAGGACCATGTCTCAGAACAGTGATTACATTTGTATTTCTTCACTCTAAAAAACAAAGGAAGACTGTGTGGAAGGTTATGGAAAGGCTCTTTCTCAGACAAACCACAATTTCCCTCAGCTTTTAAATACATAAACAAACAGACAGACAAACAAACAAACAAATAAATAAAGCAAGCAAATTTTACAACTTTTACATAGTAGAATGGGACAAAAAATTGTTTGGGTTACCCAGACAGCACAGAAACTGTGCTGACAGTCCTGGTCTTTATACACTAACATGTTTAATGTAACACCCCCCATTAGTACACTCTGTACCACTTCTACACTGAACACTAATTCAATGTACCAGCTAATAACTGAAGTGCGAACCTCCAAGTAAGAGCAAGACTGCTGTAAATGAAGCTAGAAAAATAAATAACACGGAAGTAAGTGGTGTGGCCTGCTCGTAACGACAGGCCCACCTTTCTAAACAACCGTTTAAAAGTCAATAAGTTCCCAATGCTCTCACCTAAAACTCTGCCGAAGGCTAAAGAGCTTCTTTTTTTGACGTTTTGTCCGTTTTCGCCACCAAAATCCGCCCCACGCTCGTAGTATTGTGGAGGTGGGCGCTCAGGTGTGTCCAGGTGAAGTGCTATTAAAGGCATCAACTCTTAAAGGGGAGGTTTCCTGTTCTTTCACTTTCTGGACTCTGTTCTTAAAGGGGAGCTCCACCGATCGTTCAACATAATTCTGCCTAATTGTACAGGTACGTGTTATATATCTTTCTGCGTAACAAAGCAAAATTTCCACTTTTTGGAATGATAAAATTTTACCTTATCTTATCTTACTAATTTCAGATATCATTTCATTTATTTCATCTCGTTTTCTTTCTATTTTTATTCTATTACTGTAAAGTGAATTGAAGGACCTTTTGTGTATGATAATGTGCTAAATAATTAAACTTGACTCGACTAAACTTGAAATTATCGTTTTAACCTAGAGAAACTTACCAAATCAAAGGGGTGATGATGGGAATCAAACTTCTGAATGCCTGTAAAAGCTGCCTCACAGAAAGTCTTCAAACGGAATAGTTACAAGTAAAAAGTAAAAGAGGAAAACGCACCCTAAATATTCCCCTGAGAAGACTTTTTTCAGATTTATCACTATTTACCACTGTCAACATTACTTATAAAAACTCAGAAGACACATGTGGGTTCACTGGTTCATCTAGATTGTACATAAAATGTCTTTGTATTTGAGTGTTGTATTTTCTTGTGTTATTTACAACATTAATTTAGCATATGACCACAGCACTGTTGTGTATATATGGTGCATTATGGTACAAAGTTTTTTCAGAATAGTTTTGGGCAAGTACTATTTTGAGCTAATGTTATAATTTGCATTGTTCATGTCTTTGTGTCTCTATGTGTCTGTGCATTTGTTTCATAAGCAATTTACTCCAGGATAAATAAAGTTTTCTGATTTTGAATTAGCTAGATTCGTGTTGTAAGCTTCACAACTTCTGGCTCCAGTCACCACCACTGTAAAAAATCTGCTAAGGAAAGTCAGTAAAATTCTTTACAACACATCATCTCACAATAAACAACTCTAAATAACTTTATAACTAAACAATCAATACATAACAATCACTGGAACTCCCTTTATGTTCTGAGTGGAGCCACAGAGTACTGTTACTTCAGTAAAATAATTCAAGAAAAAATAGCTCCCATAACAACTTATCAGATCTAAAAGCTCCTTTATAGAACTGCAGTACATCAGGAGTTTCTTTTAAAGGAAAAGCTAAAACTGGAAAGTCAGATGTGTAAGCAACACTAAAACAATCCCAGAGCTCCAACAGGAGCAGAACGTTAAACAAGAAAATATGAAGGATTAAATGGAACTAAATAAAAAGTACATAAAAAAATTCTTGAGTATGTGCAGAAGTATTTTTTGGAGTAGAGTAAACTGAATTGGTGACTACAAACTTTGTATACAACTTCATAAATATTCATAAGTATTTTTTTCTCTTGAATCAGTCAGATGCACATCCGTGTGATTTAGTCCTCGGATTATAAATTTGACTCTTGTACCTCAGGGTTCCGTGTAATCAGAGGATACAAATGTTTTCAGTGTGTTGTGTTGACTGTAAAACATGCTGTAAAGTTTTGTTACTGTAAAATTTCACTCTGGCAATACAAAGTTAATAAAAAGGCATGTGAAAATCTGGCAGATTTAGTTCCATTAGTATCACTATTTAAAATAAGCAAATGCTTGTGTAAGTGAATGGGAGAGAAAGGCTTTCTTTGTTAACCACTGTAAATTTGAAAGAGCAGAGTAAAGTCAATATGAAACCTACAGAAGAGCCCTGCAAATATGTTTTCAAATACACAGTCCTGTTTTCCCAATGACCATATTGCACGTCATTGTTCAGACATAATAAATAACGGTGTGCAATATGTGTATGTCCGATGTCGCAATGCTTGGTCCTTACCATCTTCTCACTGTAGAAGCTTTGAAGGAATTTGTTTATAAATCACAAGTGCATTTTGTCTTAGAATAAAATGCAGATTGGCTGCAAAATAAATTTTCTAACATCATGCCATGTTGAGCATTAGCATTAAATCTCTATCTAAACACGATAAATAACAAACAGAATGTGTAATTTAGTGAACTAATGCTCCCCTTTATACATTACATGAGTCATTAACCCTCTCTGTCATGATAGGGCTCAATAAACGGGCTCGAGTGCTGGCACAAGTGTTAAATGTCCCACTGGGCTGTGGCTCTGTAAAATGGAACTGTCTCTCCTGGCCTAAACAGGAGTGAAGGCACATTTGTAAATGTTGACATGCAGGGATGAAGATGGATATGTTAGGTTTGGTTTCCCTGTAGCTTTGCAACAGTCTGTTTCTGCATCAATGCTGCTGAGAAGCTTTATTACAGGGGTCCTGTAGTGTCAGCGATCTGCAGTGAGTGAAACAGAAATACGACTTCGAAGACTTTTCAGTCTCTGTGTAATTTCAACACCTTTTTGCTGCTAAAACTAAAAAATGTTTTGGTTCTAAGTGTAAAACAAGACTGACAAATCAACAGAGTAGGCCTAATTATTTGAACCCAAAAACCATTCAGTAATACAGTAAGCATCATGAAATAGTCATTTTAAATATTAAAAAATGCATATTGTTAATACGTTGTATTCTAAATGAAAGTGGTGTTTTAAAAATGTATAGTTTTCTTTGTAAAATGCAGTTTTCAAACCTATTCCTAAACTGAACTCCCAAGATAATTCATTTTTGTCATATGTTAATAATTACCTTTTGGAAATTACCCAGCATATGTCCATGTACACATATGCTTTGACAAATGCAAGAAAATAAAATCAGTGAAAACCAAGTGATGTAGGATAGCATTCCCCCCCCCCCCTGAGACATTCAGCAATCCTGAATTGATTCAGAGCTGGCTTGAGAGAAATACATTTATCTTTATTTGGAAACAAATATAAAAAGCACAACAAAATGCAAGACCCACTTGTGAACCACATGGCACATGGTCTTTCTGAAAAAACTAGCGTCTGTCAGCAATAAGTATCTACACACACACGCAGACATACAGGCACCCACACACACACACACACACTCACACACACTGCCATCCACCCACAATGTGCATTGTAATAACGACTGTCATTCCTGACACTAGAGCTTAGTGTTCTGTGGCACTAACTGTCCTCAATCAGGGCAAGTTTAAAACACAGCAATCTCATCTTCTCCAGACTGTAATGCGAAAGCTTGTAGTAAAATGAAATAGAAACAGGCACCAAAATGGCAAATACTGATCAGGTCTGCACATTATAGACACATTTCTTGCTTATGTGAGCTTGATTTCTTTTTAAAAACATGGAGTGAAGCTAATCACAGCTTTGCACCAGAGAATTTGCGCAAACACTAATGCACTGATAGGCTGTGCACAACAGTAAATCCACACCATCAGAATGAACAGTTTGTCTCAGTATCAGCAAAAAAACGAACAATATGCACAATGTCAGACACACCCTATTAAAGCACACTGCAGTTAGAGAGAAAGAGACAGAGAGAGGGAGAGAGAGAGAGAGAAAGAGAGAGAGAGAGAGAGAGAGAGAAGAACTCGTCAAAGTGCTCTTTCAGATACCCAAGGAGGGTGGTTGGTCATTACACTGATTGACATTTAGCTTAATAACAGCAAGGCCTATTTTTTTTCCCTTTTTTCTGGCAGCTCTGTAAACACGCTGGATCATAAGGCTGAAAGCTTAGAACTTTCTTAACAAAGAGCTCAAAGGATTTCACAGTCCCTAAACCAAAGCACTTAATAATCCTACCAAGGTAGTATACTGATAGATTCAGAAAATGATTAATCTCATTTTGAAAAACAAAACAAAACAATCTGAAATTGAATCATGTCTACACTCAAGTCCGGCCGAATAGCTCACACATAGGGCCTGTGACAGTTAACTGGTTTACTGGTTAGTAGGGGATGTGTCATCGCTAATACTTCTCAGAGGAGCTGGACGTGACATCACTGATCAGCTGTTATGAAACATGTGAGGTATTGTGCTGGCAGCAAGACATCCCATAAGAACAGATGGGAGAAATGAGAGAGTTTCAGAACATGTGACTTTTTAAAAAATTGACACATCATTGCCACGAGTACGCCTGCTGCCAGATGTCAGAGGTTTTGGTCTACTCTACGCTGGAGACAGTGAGGTAGCCATCATCGTGGCACCATGACCCAGGTGGAGTCCCTCAGGCGATGCGATAGTCAAATGTGTCTTTCTCCATATAGTCTGTCCATGTGGAGGAGGGCATGCTGCTGTAGGGGTCCAGCAGGATGCGAAAGCAGCGCACAATCAGCAGGCCCAGGAAGATGAAGAGGAGCAGCACGAAGACGAAGGCAGCCTTCTGCTCCAGAGTGAGGAAAGGGATGGGCTGGGTGGCCCCGGATGCAGACAGCGTGCTGCTGTGGAGGTGCTCCGCCATCCTCAGCCTCGCACACACGACTCCACAGCTCACCAGCCTCCCTCAGCGTGGGCTCATCACGCCGAGCCTCAGATTCAACAAGTCCCCTGTTCAGAGCCATTGTACATTCCATTAATTTCAGTTTGTTGTGGAAAAAAAACATTTTTGCAAAACACTGTGCAAAATATGGAATGGTTCCCTTTTTTGGTTTGAATGAAAATTCTAGAATTAAGAATGAAGCCTGCTTTATGATTTCGATTGTACTCGATAATCTTAGAACAAGAAGTTGAAACATGATTAGGGTTTAATTGCAAAATTAATGAAAGACCACTTTCAATACTTTATTTATGGTATGTATTGAAGTGGGTGCATACACTAAATTTAATGCTGCATCTTGATGCTACTTTTATTTAAAACATAGGATATTGCCTTATCTGTCAGCTGTTGCTTTTTAAATCTTTTTACAAAAATATATATACAACATATGCAATGATATTCCCCTATAAACGTTCTATAAGTGTTTCTGTTCCATTTAAATATTTTTTTCCTTTTAATGTCCCATTTGAGTGGAAGTACATGGCTTTGTATCCAGTACCATCTATCTGCTTGTATAATTTCAGTACGTGTTGGCATGCAGTCAAGGTGGTTTTCAATATGGACCCCTTGAATTATATGCATATATTGTAAGCACACATTGTGGGAAATTTGCTTCTTCCATGAGTAACAATATCAGCAGTGGCCATATCACCAGTCTCTCACATCTGCTCTTCGGTAAACGATTCTGAGCATTTTAAACCGCCTTGTGTTTGCGTGAAATGGCATAAAAAGAGCAACGTGTGATTTTCATGTTATCAAACTGAAATGTTCAGTCTTGCTGGTGTTCAGTGACCCTGCAGCGGCACTATGCTTTGATGTTAATGCCCAATAACCAAAATAACAGACCTGGCACTCCCTGCCATGTTTCACGTTGTCATGATGTAGTAACATTTTGGAATGTGCCTCACACGTAACTCTCAAACTCTCTGCCATTAACTCACATAAGTGAACCAGAATAAAGCAAATAAAACATCGCACTGTAATCTCACCGACAATCAAGACTTTAACATGTTTACACAGCAAATTAGGAGCACAACTCATACCCATGTGTCTACGTGTCTGTGTTAACAGGATGATGCTCAATAAGCTCCAATGTGTCTCACCTTCTGCATATATATATACATAAATACATACTTATTACACATAAATATATATACATATATATACATATATAAATTCACATTTATTCGCACCAAAATCTCATACTGTCATCTATGTTCTGGTACCTAACAGCTTAGATAAAGCACATAAATGTAAGGAGTTGTGTGAACGTGAACTCCATGTTCTATTACACTGGCAGTTTGGAGTGCAATAGGAGAATCACTCACTTACCTGTTGTGGAGGAGCAGCTAAAAGAGATCCGTCAGAATCAGGAGGCAGACATGCATCGAAAATAAGGGGAAGAGGGGCTCGTTCTCCATTATAGCTGCCTGCCT
This sequence comes from Hydrocynus forskahlii, assembly GCA_037974365.1. Classification (NCBI taxonomy): domain Eukaryota; kingdom Metazoa; phylum Chordata; class Actinopteri; order Characiformes; family Alestidae; genus Hydrocynus; species Hydrocynus forskahlii. The sequence continues at coordinate 9,613,682 of JBBPCX010000006.1, forward strand.
GAAGCCATTCGTCTTCTCAACTTTTTGAACATGAAGATCTCCATTCATTCAGGAACCAAAATAATAGCTTCCCTTCCTCGCTTGCATCCCTGGCTTTTGTTGTCCAACTCCCTCTCCCCCAGCAGATGAGTATGTGGTGGTGTCACATCACCCATAGCAACCAGTTGCCATAGCAATTCCTCCAAGTGTGTTCGGCGATTGCTGGGCGAGCGAAAGCGATGTGTGATCCAACTGAGGCTCTCTGCAAATCACTGTTGCACTGGAGCATGAAGATTCAATAAGGGCTTAGAGATGTGTCATATCAACACGAGCTAAATATAGTCAGCATCTTCAACTTTAGCCTTGACCACATCAATAATACATTTATATCAGATCTCTGTCAGCAGTGCTTTGAGGAACATTCACTTAATTCATTTCGTACACCGTTGCCTAAAAAAGGCAAACTAACTGCTACACAGTTCACACATTTGCAACAGCAAGGCATGTACTGCATGAAACTGTGTGCATTTCTAAACACACTGTTATCGTACATCATGGCAACGTATGGCCAGTCCACACGAAGCTGCCTGTAAAAACTTGGATCCTCAGGACTCATCTGCAGATGCTCACTATTAAAATGCTCACAATGTCCAGGGTTTTGGATCTAAGCCCTTCATGAGACACCATCTCTGATCTAAATTCTACAGTGAACTGAGCCGCTTTCTTATTCTGTCCATGCTGCTTCACATAGACTCTCTTTTTGCTTGCTATCTTTGAAGCAGCGGGATTCAAAATAAACCCACGATTAAGCTCTCTTCACTCTTTTTAATCATAGGCGGTTTTGATAACACCACTCCATAGGTTAAAGCTGGCCCACTCTAGACGTTTAGGTTTAGTGTCTCAAAGACATCTAATCCCAGCCATGACTGCACAGTTTTTGTTCACACATCCTTTGCAGTTTGTCATTGCTTGGTTCCAGAGTGGGTGTAGAATTTTAATGCTGTTGAGTGTTCTTGAGAAGATTTTTAATAGTTTTGTAAATTTTTCAGTAGGAGGGAAAGATGATGGATGCTGTGCTGTCCAAGGAAAGGGGCGGCTTTTTTGGCCTTACCACAGGAAGATCAGATGCGCCAGCTAGACAGAGTGGGGCCCGTAAAGAGATTTGCTCAATTTAGGCCACATTTTATGATCACATAAAATTGCTGGGGCATGTTACCAGTATCTTCAGAACGTAGACTTTGTTGCTTCCTCTGTTCTCCACTTGAACCAGACTAAACTAAATATTTAAGGGGCCATACTATAAAGATTTCTTACATTTGATTTTGTATTATTATTTTATTCACCAAAACAATTTATTTTTCATGACCATTTTCCAGCCTTTCTCTCTCCCTTTAAAATAATCAGGTTGGTATAGGCAAATGAGCTCTGTTCTGATTGGTTGTCCTGTATTGTGCCTCTTTCAAAAAGCAGTCTGGACTGAAACACCCAGTATGACTTCAGCATGAATGGGTGGGGCTATTCATGAACGGGCAGATAAATGCATTGTAAATGTGTAGGTTTTCATGACTTCATGAAAACAGTGAATTAAAGATAAATTTGCATAAATGGACTGTATGGACAGTATGGACCGGTGTTCTGAAACACTAACAGTATTTATGTACTTCATCAACTTCTTTTACTCAAAAACAAACAAGGCAAATTATCTGGGCCCTTTAAATACAATCCATTCCATAATCTTGATTTAAATATTCTTCCGTTTGAATATTCTGGGCATTTTATGTCATATTTATTTTTCATAATGAATGCACAGAAGTGTGTGCAAATTAGTATCAATCATAATAATCATAATCATACAAGGCCTTCACAAAAAAGAAAACAAACAAACAAACAAAAAATGATCCCAGAATTTGGGATTTTTAAGTCATTTTAGCTTAGTAGAGGTCTAAGATGGCAAGTGGAACCCAAGTGAGATGTGTTATATAAGAATGATGGGACTCCACATGTGGATTTACATTTGGAAAAAAAAGACAGTTATGAAGGCAAAGTACTTCTTCATAGCAAAAATATAGAATTTCATTCTTGATGGCTTTTGCCTTTGGTGTTCCCCCCTCTGTGGATGTACTGAGTTAGAGGACTGCTTGAAGTGCACCCCAACTGTAGCAGGGAATCCCCAAAGATACACCTGACTGCGGTCTTCATTGAAGGGAGGGATGATAGAATTCCTCACACTCTCATCATTATTCAACAGATTTAACTGGTCCGGCATCTGAATTTTAATGTAGCCCTCTTTTCTTCATGCAGTCATGCTTTTCATTATGGATTCCAGTCAAGTGAAAATACTTTATCAGACACAGCAGTCTGCCATGCTGTCATTTTACCAAAAGAGAGCTGGGGAAAGTATTTTTAAAAAGAAAAGAAGCTGCTAATGATGATAAATTTCAAATCTAATTCAGGACTATCTCACCTTGAACAAAAGGACAAGTGCTGTTTATTGATTTCAGCCTGGTATTCAACACCATCATAATTTGCGGGTTAGTAACTAAGCTCAGAACGCTTAGTCATGACAACAGGGAAGCAATCGTGTCCTTGACTTTCTCACTTGCAGATCAGAGTCTGTTAGAGTGACGTTCAACCAGTTTTTCAAAATTTCTGCATAATTCACTTGTCAGGATACAGTCGCTTAAAGTTTGATGTATTTCATTATAGAGAAACACACTTGTTACCAGAAGTGATGGTGAGAACCAGGAATCACAATGTCCATGGCCATTTTATTTTCTATCACAAAAGGAGCTGTGAACATACACAAGTTTTATTTGTAATGTTGATAAAGCTAAATTAGTGCTTTTACTATGTTTTTCTATAGTAAAATAATCCTCTATTGAAACTTCTGCAAAACAATGTCTCAGGCGTTCATAACAATTTTATAATTAAGCAATACCTTTCTCTGAGAAAGCTTTCAGAGGCATTACTTGCTTCAGATGTCTGGTTCCTCTCATGTGAACAATTCAGACTCGATGAAGCTTCTTTAGAGAGGCACACTTTATATCAAACCACTCTGAATGTTTACATTTTAACCGTTTAAGTATTCCAGTCACATTAAAAAACGATGGAATTCTCCTTCAAACTAGGAGACTGCACTTCCACCTCTCTCTCTCTGACACATCGCTCTACACCATGTGTTGCACAGCATGACTACATCATCAAGCCATCATCAAGACAGATGAAACCTCTCTAGTTGTTGGCCTCATCACACATGGCCTTATGAGGTGAAACTCCTCACAGCAGGACGCACGCATTACAACCTGTGCCTCAATGTTGACAAAATGATCAAATATCTGGATCTGATTGTCGACTTAAAGAAAACAGTGGCGGGGACACTCCTCTAATTGTTAACTGGATCAGAAAGGAAATAGCAGCATGTTCACGTTCCGCACACAAAACACATAGGATGTTATTTGTTCTTCATGAGAAGCAGTTTCAGATTAAATGTAATCCTTTAAAAAATTTCCTTCACTCTATATGTAATTTATGACAAATTTATAGTGACAATATACCAAAAACAAAAAATAATATACTTCAGAGTAATCCATACCCAGACTGATGTCTCTCTGCTTATTCTAGTACAACTGCAGGCAATGTAAGTTTAATGCTTGTTCCAGCGTAACACAAGGGGCCTCAAATTATTCATTGTCAAATGTTTTCTAAAGAAAAAAAACAACAACAAACCTCAAACACCTGTCAGCATCCAGAGGTCTAAAATCGTGCAAATTTTAAGTTCAGACAATGTAATACGTCACGTCTGGTTTCAGCGTCCTCTAGATCCTTCCTCCGTCTTCTAAATATTTTGGTCATATGTTTTTTCAGTAATAATTAATGCACAGACCTGTATTAATAATAATATTAATTAAAAATCAAGGCCTTCACAAAAAATAAGAAAATAAAACAAACAAAAACCCTATTGGGTTAATAGAAATTATACCAGACTTGCCCAGAAATGTAAGGTTTAGGATTTTTATAGTGATTATAGTCAATTGTTTTCTAGAAAACCTGTCTGCATCTTAAAGTCTAAAAGCATGCCTTCAGCTTGTCTGGTTTCAGCTTCTTTTAGATCCTTCCCCAGCCTGGTATCACCAGCATGGCAGGTATAAGTAGATACGGGAACTGATTTCAGAGATCTCTGACAATCCCTCCTGTCCAGTTTCATGCTGGTGCTAGAGCTACTGTTTCTGGCCTGCTGTCCAGACCAGAAGCACCATCATGGGGCCACCTGCATGCACCTTTGACTTCTCTTAAAGTGCCAAACCTCATCTGCACACAAGCCTTGACTGGATGTCATTTAAGGGGACCATTATCCCTCTTTAAAGGATTATTTCGTTCTGGTCAATCAGAACCTATCTGCTCTTTAATTAGGTGTACTTCGTTCTTTTCCCTCATTATTCATATTATTGAATAGACATTCTCATTAGTGAATAGACATTAATTGGTTTGGTTGTGTATTCAATTTGATACTTGGTTTTGATCAGGAGAGTCTTGGTTTTCAAAAGGGGAAAAGTTAAAATTTTTGGGAGTTTTTCCTTGCCACTGATGCAGAGTGCTCAGCAGGGGCCTGGATCCAGATTTCTGTACAGCTGCTCAGTGATAACCCCAGCTGCAAAAAGCCTGATACAATTACAGTGAACTAAACTGACTTTTTTGGGCTCATAGACAAATTGCTCGAAAATTGAATAAATTAATGTTCAAAATAATTTGTGAAACTTTCAACTGTATCACTATGGACACCACTGTCAATGATCAAAACTAAGCATCTGCCTTCATCCCATTTTTTATTATCACCCCTTGTATTATTTATAGGCACACTTTGTCATCAAGGACATACTACTGCTGATGTTTTGTAACATCAAAAACTGAATCAAAAATGAAATGTCAAAAACTGAATCAAATATGGACTTCAGAAAATATGTGTATGGTTACTAGGTTTCCTAATAACACAGTAACTTAGTAAGAAAAATGAACATGTAACAGACAACCAAAATAAAGGATGATCCTGGAAAACCCAGGAAAGGTGGGCAACAATTTCTGCAAGTTTACTGCAGAGCAAACAGATCTGCTGAACTGGCACAGTATCTGAAATGGCACTATTCCTGACCACATGATGGTTAAACATCGGGTGGTAAAAACAACCCAGTTCATCACTAAACGTCAGTGACTCAGACACGGGACATTTAGGATGAGAAAATATCTGCACACCCCACCAGTGGAGTGTTTGTTCCTCTTGCCATCTGGCAGTCCAGTACCTGACTCAATACCTACTGTTGAGCTGTCAAGCTGTTTGACACACACTCAGTGACTAGGGAACTGCAGCCTCATTATAACCTCTACTGTAAACCATATGTACATCATGGTACCTGTACCTTGCATAAATATACTGGACTATACTATGGTTATGTTAGGGTTCCACTGTGGAGCCATGTTTCCTAACTGGATCAGGGGTCTCAAACTGGAACACAAGACACTTTCTATGCCCCAGTTTTATCCGTAAGGCCAACAAATCATGCATTTTATATAATCTTTAAAGTCATAATCTGGTTTTCTTAAAAGATTGCAGAACAGCAACATAAAATGGGATATGTCACGAAATTCATATCAAAAAGAAACATGGTTTTCTTCCAGTTATTTAGCTGACACTCTTGTAAAAGACCATCAGATTGGCTGTCTTTAGATCATTTTGTCATCAGATCCCAACTCTAATCCCAACTCTGTGCATTTTACTTAACCATACAAATGATTTAAACACTACAATTTCATAAAGCCCCTCCATGAATCGCCACCTTAACATGGTGGGGGTTTTATGTGCCTCAGTGATCCTAGGAGCTATGTTGTCGAGGGCAATAGCCCTGGGTAGGGACTCCCAGGGCAAACAGGTCCTAGGGGAGGGGTCAGACAAAGAGCAATTCAGAAGACCATTATTGAAGAAACATCAAGGTTCCTGTTACGCTCGCCCAGACTAGGGACAACAGGGCCTCACCCCGGAGCCAGGCCTGGGGGAGGGGCTTGTGAGCGAGTGCCTGGTGGCTGAACCTTTGTCCGTGGGGCCCAGCCAGGCCTAGTCCAAAAGAGCAACATGGAACCATCCTCATGTGGGCCCACCACCTGCAGGAGGAGCCGTAAGGGTCTGATGCATTGTGGATCGGGTGGTGGCCAAAGGCAGAGGGCCTGGCAGACTGATCCCTGGCTGATGAAACTGGCTTTTGGGACATGGAATGTCACCTCTCTGGTGGAGAAAGAGCCTGAGATTGGGCGTGAGGTCAAGAAATACCGGCTAGATATAGTCGGGCTCACCTCAATGCTTAGCTTGGGTTCTGGAACCAATCTCCTCAAGAGAGGTTGGATGCTCTTCTTTTTTGGAGTTGCCATGGGTGAGCAGTGCCGGGCAACGGGAACTGGTGGCCCACCAGCTCAGCTCATTAAAATCAGAGTTTACCCAAGTGAATGAGAGGGTCGCTTCCCTGTGCCTTCGGGTTGGGGAAAGGAACATGTTCGAGCACAAGTGCATCCATAAATGCACATTGCATGAAGATGCACGTGGCCGCAGGTCAATGACCTATTTTGCAGTTGTATCACCTGATCTGCGGCCATATGTCTTGGACACTTCGGTGAAGAGAGGAGCAGAGCTGTCAACTGATCACCACCTGGTACTGAGTTGGATCAGGTGGCAGAGGAGAAAGCCAGACAGACCTGGCAGGCCCAAGTGTGTAGTGAGGGTTTGCTGGGAATGTCTGGCAGAGACCCCTGTTCGCCAGTTCTGTAGCTCACACCTCCGGTAGAATGCTAGCCACACGCTGAGGGAGGAGGGGGACAGTGAGTACGAGTGGACTTTGTTCCGCTCCTCCATTGTGGAGGCAGCTGTGCAAAGCCGTGCCTGCAAGGTGGTCTGTGCCAGTCGTGGTGGTAACCCCCAAACCCGATGGTGGACACCGGAGGTGAGGGGAGACATTAAGCTGAAGAAGGAGGCCTCCCAGACTTGGTTAGCCTGTACTGCCCTACAAAGCCTAAGAGCAGTAACTACATATTTGGTCATATTTGGACTTTAGACGACAAATGGGGTTTAGGACATCTCCTTTGTCTTGTGAGAAAATATCCTGGTTCAAAGTTGTCCCGTTTCAGAGAAATAATGGTGTCAAAATGGTGTCAAAATCCATACTAATACTAAAATTTGTAAGTCATTTTTCTCAGTTTCAGCTTTGGCATAGTTACTGCACTTTGGCTTTGTAGGGCAGTGTAGGTCTCTGGAGGCAAACAACTGGTAATAGCAAGTCAAGTGGAATGCAGCTCTGGCGGTCATTAAAGCAAAAACTCGGGTGTGGGAGGAGTTCGATGAGGCCATGGAAAATGACTTGCAGTCAGCCTCAAAAAGATTCTGGCAAACCGTCTGGTGTATCAGGAGGGGAAAGCAGTGCCATGTTCTGACTGTTTACAGGAGGGACTGGGCGCTGTTGACCTCAACTGGGGACATCATCTGGCGGTGGAAGGAATATTTTGAGGATCTCCTCAGTCCTGCCTCCATGGAGTCCAAAGAGGGCACAGAGTCAGAAAAAGCTGGGGTGGACTTTCCCATCACAGGGACCGAGGTTGCTGAAGTGGTTAAACAGTTCCTTGGTGGCCGGGGCCCTGGGGTAGATGAGATTCGCCCTGAGAAGGCTCTGGATGTTGTCGGGCTGTCTTGGTTGACACGGCTGTTTTACAGTGTGTGGAGGTCAGGGACAGTGCCTCTGGACTGGCAAACTGGGGTGGTGGTCACCTTGTTTAAAAAAGGGGACCGGAGAGTGTGTGGGGAATCACATTTTTCAGCCTTCCTGGGAAAGTCTAGAGAGTCCAGCCAATATTCGAATCTCGGATTCAGAAGGAACAATGCGGTTTTCATGCAGGGCCCTCTATTGAGGGCCATTAGGTCCCTGGGTGAATGGAGCAGGAGTCTGGTTCCCGGTGCATGTGGGACTCTGCCAGGGCTGGCCTTGGTCTTTGTTGCTGTTCATAATATTTATGGACAGGACATCTAGGTGCAGCCAGCAAGCTGAAGGTGTCAAGTTGGGGGGCCTCAGGACGCATCGCTGCTTTTTTGCAGATGATGTGGTTCTGTTGGCTTCATCAGTCGGGGACTTCCAGCATGTATTGGGACAGTCTGCAGCCGAGTGTGAAGCAGCTGGGATGAGAATTAGCACCTATAAGTCCAAGGCCACAGTCCTCAGCTGGAAACAGGTGAATTGCCCACTTCAGGTCAAGGGTTGAGTTTCTGCCCCAAGTGGAGGAGTTCAAATATCTCAGGGTCTTGTTCACGAGTGAGGGTAGAAGGAATCAGGAGTTGGACAGATGGATTGGGGCGGCGTCTGTAGTTTTGTGGATGCTTAACCATTCTGTTGTGGTAAAAAAAAGAGTTGACCCAAAAGTCAAAGCTCTAGATTTACAGGTCCATCTACGTCCCCATCCTCATCTAAGATCACGAGCTTTTGGTAGTGACCGAAAAAACGATATTGACAAGCGGCCAAAATGAGTTTTCTCCGCAGGGTGGCCGGGCTCTCCCTTAGAGATAAGCAGAGAAGTGAGGACATTCAGGAGCGACTCAGAGTAGAGCCGCTGCTGGAGGAGGCCCAAGGCAGACCCAGGACACGCTGGTGGGACTATATTTCTTGTTTGATGACTGAAGCTCCCTCTGATCAAGCAACTAGTCTTAATTTCATTGTGACTGTACAATTAGGGAACAATCAGTGACCAAGCAGTATTTAAATGGAGAAATCACCCATTTTTATTGGTTTACACTAAAAAAACATGTCACACAGCTATTTAATCTCAAACAGTCCACACAGTCAAGTCTTAACAATCAAGTCTTTGAATTAAACTGTCCAAGCTTTTTGCCGTTTTGCAACAAAAATAAGCCAATCTGCAGTCCTGTAATAATGTATTGTGGAGTACAACAGTTACTACTAGACAGAAGTCAAGTTGACAAGAAATAAGTCAAGCTGATAAATATTTAATTAGTCGCCGTCCTGCTTGTTAGGAGGTGATGTGCTGCTTCTAATTACAGCCACACGACTACTAAAGGTCAAACAGCCCACACAGTCAAGTCTTAACGCTGCATGACTCAAGTCTTCGAATTAAATAATTTAAGATTTTTGCCGTTTCTAACAAAATTCTCAAATAAAAATAAGCAAACTGTGGCAAGGGGCGGACTGGCAGTCTGCTGCATGGCCGTCGACCTGTCTTTCTTGCCTGAGATGCATACCTCTGTTTTTTAGTCCCAGTCTGTCCCTGTCTGTATTCAAACATTTTGCATTAAAATACATACACTTTACTATGTAGTTGGACCCCCTTTTACAGCTATAACAGCTTCAACTCTTGGAAGGCTTTCAACAAGATAGTAGTGTTTCCGTGAGTATTTGTGCCCATTCATTTATGAGGTCAGGCACTGATGATGGATGAGAAGGCCTGGTTCGCAATCTCCTTTCCAGTTCATCCCAAAGGTGTTGGATGGGGCCAGTCAAATTCTTCTACACCAAACTCACCCAACCATGTCTTTATGGACCTTGCTTTGTGCACTGGGGAACAGTCATGTTGGTCATCCTGTCCATAAAATTGGAAGCATGCCCTTGTCCAAAATGTCTTGGTCTGCTGAGGTATTAAGATTCCCCTTCGCTGGAAGCAAGGGGACTAGCCCAAACCCTGAAAAACCGTTGTGTCTCAATACTTACTTACTAACTATCCATCCATCCATTCATCCATCTGAAAGCAACGGGGCCTAGTCCAAACCCTGAAAAACAGGTGTGTCCCAATACTTTTGTCCACCTTTGTTCGTGAATTTTAATTTCCAGCGGAGCGTCAGTGTGCGTGTCTCCGCTCACGTGACTTGTACGTGTTGACGCAGGCTCTGCAGTCGCCCCTGTTAAAATGTCTCTGATCTGAAGAATGAGCAGAAAAAAGCACATTTAGGAACCAAATATCCAAAAAACCCTCAATGAATTTGCAAAGGTAAATTCCAATGCATATTTTGTTTCAACAGTGTATCTGTTTTTTTGTTCGCACGCAGTCAGAATGTTAGAGCTACCAATTTTAAGACAAAACTAGCCTGTCATGTATAATATATATATATATATATGTATATATTTTTTTGCCAAATTATTTTTTATTCCCCCCGTAAAGGACTGGCTAGATAAAAACAACAGGGCTGAAATCAGCTGGGACAGTCCTGGGAGACTAGCATCCAGACTGTATATATGTCTAACTCTGAACAACATTTACGCTTTCCAGCATGAAGCTGATCGCTTTTTAAACGGTTTTATGTGTGTAAAAGCTCGAGTTTTTGCAGACAAGGAGTCTCCTAAAGCAGCACTTTGGGAGAGTGACTTATCTCGTTAGCCTCTGGACGCAGGGTAGCTGGCTAGCTGGCTACTTCAATGGCTAGCAGGCTAAGGCTGACCAAAAACTGGGTCAGAGGCTTTTGTTCGCTTCTTTTGATCCAGAAGTCCTGAAAAACCGACTCAGAACGACACGAAGAAGCTACAAGCTTTGGGTTTGATTGCAGTATTTGTAAGTGAAGCCAAGAAAGCTCATTATTACTGCAAAAGGTGCAATAGAAGCTACCATAGCCAGCTACGAGCCAAGGCTAACAATTTTCTTTAGCTCAGGAGCTAACTCTGTGTGTTAAGAAGCGTAAATGTTACGTTGGAAACCTTTTTTGGCGAAAATGAATCATTATCATGTATACTGCCTATAGACAGTCTCATAGATTGGTGTGTAAGCTTCCAAATGTAGTGTAAAATGATTTTTTATTTAAAGGCTGGCCAATAGCAGAGTTACCAGTTGGTACAATCGTTATTGTACATTAAAAAAAAAAAAAAAAAAAAAAAAAATATATATATATATATATAATGTTTGAAATTCATTTATCCTATAGTTAGTTGTATGCTACCTGGCTGTTTGTGTTTTTGTAATATATTCAGAGTGAAAAATTAATGATGACATTTGATTGTAGTGTTCTGTGTTTCATGTACAGCTTAGATCTCTCTTAGACTCAACAACAATTTTCCTCCTTTCCTTAAATATTTGCTCATTTGATGTCCCACAGGTTAAGAGTGGATTTGTGTCTTGAGAAAGACCCAAACATATCACCCTGAAGATGAGTAAGAAACCCCCTAATCGACCTGGGATCACCTTTGAAGTTGGAGCCAGAGTGGAAGCTCAAGACTATCTCCAAAAATGGTAACTTACATTTTTTCCACCCAACACAACTTCCAAAGTTGTATTACACATGAGGTTACTTTTTATTACACATTAAATGTTTTGTGTATCAAACAGGTATCCTTCACGTATTGAGAAGATTGATTATGATGAAGGGAAGATGCTCATACATTTTGACCGCTGGAGCCATCGATATGATGAATGGATTTTATGGGACAGCAACAGACTACGTCCTCTAGAGAGACCCACGCTCCGTAAAGAGGGACTCAAGGAAGGGGAAGAAGTGTCTGTATGTCTTTTTGCAGGTGTACATAAACAGCTTGTACCAGACGCTAGTTTCCATAGACTGAAATATTAAGGACAGGCTTTAGATTATACAAAAAGCAGAGAACATTTCCTTCTTTCTTCTAAGTATTTGGGTTCATGCCTGATGAAGGATGTTCTGGTGAAAACATGTACATTATGTAGATGAAAAGATTTGTTCATTAATCTCATTAACCAGTTGTTAATGAGATTGTTCATTGAAATATTGTTTTCTTGCGAACATTTCTGCCAGGAGAGACTCGGTGAGATGAGAGCATCTCGCCTGCGTGAGCTTCCTGGATGTACAGAGAGCACAGAGGACCAAACAGACTTGCTACAGCAGAGACAAGTACATGCATCACCCGCCGATATGCCCTGATCTGGCTCTCTATTAACTGCTTGTCTCATCATTGTTTGGGTTTTTTCGTCCATCGACTACTGCAAAAAATCTTTAGGTTTATCTTAGCTGTCACCTATTTCTGAAAAACATGCCCTCTAAAGATCGCTACAGCTCATAATTTTAGAAGTAATGATTGAGTGTGAGGGTTTACACCTCAAGTACTCCATTAAGTAAGGCAGCCCATGTAATCAGAGTGCTCTGTTCTAGAAAATATTGAATACCAACATGATAGTAGGAAGAAGTATTTGAAAAATATGAGGATTTCTTGAAATGAGATTTAAGTATATCTCATGCAGTATATAATCAGGTAGCATGGTTCTAAGCTTTAATACTGTAGTCTACATGATAGGATGTTTTGATGTAGTCTGCGGTTTTCTATTTTTGTGTTCACAGCATTTCATTTCTCCTAAACGTTGAGATGTTTCTTACTTTTTAAAATTATTTAAGCTGTGTCAATAATGCTTGTACTAAGTAGTTAAAATTTTCTTCTTTGACAGGGAAAGCTTGTTTTAACTTGAGTGATCTCATATGTGTGCTTGAATTGTAGGAACTAAAGGATGGCGAGGAAGTTCTTGCCCGTTGGACAGATTGTCGTTACTACCCTGCCAAAATTGAAAGTGTCAACAAAGAGGGCAAGCGTCATTTCATACCTTAAAATTGGTTCATTATATATGGTAAACAAATGTCTCTTTTAATGGTGTTTTGAACTAAGATGATCTGTTTATTTGCAGGAACCTACACGGTCCAGTTTTATGACGGGGTTGTTCGCTGTGTGAAAAGAATTCATATCAAATCCATGCCAGAGGACGCCAAAGGACAAGTAAATTTACAACCCTAATGAAATTGAGTTTCTTTCATTATTCTTTCATTTTTTTAATGCATTGCAGTATTTATCATACCATGTGTAATTAAATGCACCTAGTGAATATATGTAATACTTTTGATAATACACTTGGTCTAACTTGGAAAGCTCATTAGTATTAACTCGTCTTCATTTTCAGAAGGTACAATACATTCGATTCTTAATGAATACTTCCTCACCTTTTGAGCTCTCTTATTGTTATTCCAACTTGGATTATTTTTTTGTCATTGATTTATCAGTTATTGTCTGAATTATAGAGAGTATACCTCCTCCACAGTGCATGGCTACATGACTGTTACATCACTACTTATATTTTGTTTGTGTCTAAGGAGCGTCTAAACTTATATACCTTTTATTTTTGTAGCAACTGTTGATCATTAGCCATGACCAGCAACCTGTTCTGTGTGTTGAAGCAGGATTGGATTGCCCTTGTGAAGGCAGCCTCAGCTGCTTCCAGGAGTAAAGGAGTGTGTAAGCCTCGCACCAGTGCCAGCAGCAACAGAGACCGAGAGGACAGAACAGAGCTCAAGTTTGATGACCTTGAAGATGAGGAGGAGGAGGATGCAGACTCTGATCGACTCGGTAGTAATGGAGTTTTGTTGTCTGATTTTCTCACTGGGTTTACATATTTATGGATTGAGGCTTTATATGTGCAGAGCTTTTTGTACATGTGTTAAAAGATTGCTATACTAGTACTCACGAATGGTGCTGGCTAATGTTGCCTTTAGCTGGTGATTTGAAGCTGAAGTTTTTTTTATATAATGTGTAATGTTATCATTTATAGGTGGGAGTGGGATCTGCAAAAAAATGTCAGATTTCTTCCAATTTTAGAGGATTAAGCCATCATAGGATCTTCCACCTAATCATGCGTCTGTCCCCTTGCCCTATTAAGCCTCTTCTGATGAGGAAGACTGTAAGCCGTCCCCTGAGGAGCTTGAGATGGCAAAAAGAAAAAGAAGCAGACAAGGCAGTTTTTGTAATGTGAAAAGAGCTCGCCTCAACAAAGGTGCAGGTAAATATTCACAGTGATACTGCCAATAATACATTTATTTTTACCTCATCCAGCTAAATTACACTTCAGGTGGGTCTGAGGTCTCACAAACAATTGCTTTTTTGTAAGCTTTGTTTTATTTCAATGATCTAGGATGTCCTAAAAATGAAAGTGACTTCAAAGAAGACCTGCCCATGTCTTCACAACAGGTGTGGCTTGATCTCTATTACATACATTTCAGGTTTATTTATTACATTGTTTTAATTATTAAATTTTTGACAGCAGTGATTGGGCTGCATTTTAGCATGCCTTTGAATGAGTTACTCTATATTGTTTTATTTAATTGTATGGCAGATTTCATCACAGAGAGGTCCAGCCGTCAGTGCTAGCCCAGAGGAAGAGGGACCACAGTCTGTCATTGCCCAAAGGCACCTTGCACCTATCTCCAACACTTCCCCAGGCACTTCTCGGTCCAGAAGATTAAAACATGATTCAGGAGAGTCCACCATCAGCAGCACAAGCACAGCAGCCGAGCCCAACCCCTCTCCCTGCTCTGTTCACACACTCCCAGATACACACACAGGTCGGGTTTTTTTTTTACTTATTAAAGCCATTGTTATACTACCACAAACCATAACTTTACTGAGGTGCAGCCAAGAAATGAAGTGGCCTGTTCTCACATTTATTTTCCTTATAAGCATGAACACCAGAGAACGTGTCACTCATTAACTTGTGAGCTGCTGATGTAAAATATTAAACATGTATTGCAGCTGTAAAAACTTCATGGTAGAATTAAAATAACATGCCTTCGACAAAAGTTCATGACATTTATAATTTAGTGAATACAGCATAGCAGCAGTAAACCATTGCAGTACAGAGTTTGGTTAAGAGTTGTTCAGCATAACATTACAAGTACATCCACACAAGGCGCTGACTAGGTTGTTGAAATTGAGTTGCATCTATCTAAAATATGCAGTTAGACATATGTGAAATATGATGAAAGTGTTACTTACAGAAAAGTATTCTTATTCTTGGTGTAAGCTATCTTATTCTGTAAATTATTTTTTTGCTGTTTGTTTATTACATGTGTGTGGGCAGTGTATGACCAATTTAGGTGTGTATATGCTTTGTAAATTGTAATAGTGAGTAAAACAAGGCTTAAATACTTAATGAGTGTATGAAGTTTTAAACAAGTGTGTGCTAGGGGTGCAGTTGTACACAAATGCCAATATTGATTTTCCTTTTATTCATTTAAACAGATTTCAGTTGTAAGAACATAATCACAGCACCTGGTAAAAGAATAATAAGAGCAATCATTTTGTTAATAGACCATTAAATGTAAATACACACAAACTATAAAGGGCTTTGGGCGGAGCTCAGGGAAGGTGTTACATTAATGATTGTCTCTTCACAGGGTATAATGGAAAGAATAGTAGAAACCATTTGTCAATGTTTCTCACATTTAAATTGAATTGTATTTTATTCACAGAAAGCATTGTTTTCCCATAACACCTTTATTATATTATTATGTACTGTGCGGGTATATAAATAAATAAAGATGTGTGTGCGGTCTAGCCCCTCCAAGCTCTCCTCAAAGACGGAGAAGATCTCAGCGCCTAGCAACAACCTTTGACCCGACCAGCCCCCATTCTCCACTTAACCGGGATTCCAACCAGGCAGACAACTCTCAGAGAGCAGGTAGGAGACCTAGCATCATGGTAAATAAAAGCAGTTCTACTAGACTGCGGATTCTGCTAGTGAAGATTTATCTTCCTGTGCAGTTCAGTTCCAGCCATGATTTATTTTCATATTCATGTTTGCCTCTGAGGAGCATGATGAAGAACTGGATATGGTGTGTGTTCCTTTAGGGGGGTTAACACAGTACTGTTATGTCATGTGATTGAACTGAAACTAATAATTATTTTTATAGCTGATTATCTATCCAATAGCAGGTCTGTCAGATCTATTGACTTTTTTTCTATTATTTGATTAATCTAGCGATTGTGTTTGTTCCAGTGATGGACAAATAAATATTGGAGCAATAAACCTGAATTAAGTTAGTAATTAACAAAGTTAGTCATCTGAGATAGTTTTTTCCCTTACATTTTGTATTTGTTTCTATATTTCATTACTGTTCAGATATTACTGAATCAAAAGTCTAATGTGGTTATTTTAAGTAAAAATGTTGTTTTGTAATTGGTCATTTTCTGCCTTTTTTTCAATGTTTTTGTTTGATCTGTTTATCCATTTATTTATATGATTTGAAGGGGGTATGTCTTTTAAAGCTCTGGGTGCTTCCTTAAACTTCATTGGCTTAAAGTTTCTGCATTAAACATCGCTATGTTTATGTCTGCAATTAACAACTAGCACCTTTGTGATTTTAAGACTAATGTTTGCAGATTTCAAGTATTAACACATGCAGCTTCACTATCTCAAAAGCATTCTAAACCAGACTTGGTATAGTCTGGTGTACTATATTTATCCTCTCTGGAGCAACTGGATGGTTAGTCTGGAGCTTTGCCATTTTATTATTGAGCTGAAGCCTCAGTATGGCTTTTCTTTTACTACACTATATTTACACTGTATCACTGAAATGGTCTTCCACCTATTCAGATTTCCAGTCTTTATGGTTTTGTAGGTGTCAAATGTATTTTTCTTACGATTCAGTGGAATGAGAAGCCATATTGCCCCATATGTGTTTAAACATAACACTCCTATTAACGTTCAAATAAATAACATGTCAGTAATTTTTTTTGTGATCATTTTTGCTGGCTAACAGTTGCAGGCCTGCATAAATGCACTCGTTCTGTTTAAAGAGCATGTCATAAATATCGCACTTACACCAAGTGGGTTGATGACACAAGACAATAAACTGCTCCTTGAACCTTAACATTTGACCTGCTTGAGTTATAAAGTAGGTAGTGCAATACTGAGGTGCAGGATGATTATGAGGGACTTAAAGAAAAATTTACCGTTTACCAAGGATTTGCCAACAATCCACCTCTAACAAATTTTGGTGATTTTTGGCTAGTTTTACATAAGCAGTGGTTCCCTACATCTGCTTTTTATCTGTAAAGGGTAGATAAACAATGTTGGTGTAATATTTCAAGATCAATCCTTAAAGAACCTCAGTAATCAAGATTTCTGTGTTTGTTTTTTTTCTTTATCAGATGGAGATAGTAACTGTGTGATAAAGACTGAACCCTCTGTAAAGCCAGTCACACCTTCTACGATACATACCTCCTCAATTCCTCCCCCTGGAACTGCTCAGTATCCAGCCTCTGAAAAGGATAGAATGACTGATGTGTTAATCAATCATACGACAGTGGCAGAGAAATCATTGCCTGTTATAACAGGTAGGACTGTGTTGGTAACACAGAACAATAGCAGTAATTTTTAAGGTGATAACTGTCAGTTATTTAATGGTTTTGATTAATTGAGTTAAATATAACAAATATTGTGAGTATTTTTATACTTGTTAGTTTCAGTAAATTATATTGCTGCTACAAATTTTGTGTGGTTTACAGTTGTGCTTTTGCATTATTTTTTTTCTCTCTTGCTTTGCTTTTTCTGTCTAGCTACAGGTCTGAAAACTGCCTCCAGGAACCCTAAAGCCAACAAACACACCAGGGAACCCCGTACGTACCTGTCTTGCTGTTAATATACAGATAGCATAGTGTTATGTTTTAGCCAGAAAATAGCATGCTGAAGTATATGGTTTAAAAAGTGAAATTTAAAGACAAAATTGGAAAATAACTTTAATTAGCATTTTAATTATTTTTTATTATATACAATTATAATAGTGCAAACTTAAATCATGTGCCATCTGCGTGTTTCTTTGACAGTTATAAATATCAAACGATCTGATGACCCTGCATCTTCCAGTGAGCCTCTGGTTGACCTGGACCACAATAAGTTCAAGTGTCAAATTCCTGGCTGTTCTAAAGCCTTTCGGAAAGCCAAGCTACTGGACTACCACCTGAAGTATTACCACAGTGCCGAGAAGGAGCTGGAGAGTGAAGTGTGTTCGCCAGAGAGAGGGGGTCGCAGCAGGGCCACATCTGCTTCTGTACCCACCAGCACCCTACTGGATATACCAGACAGCAGAAGGCGCAGAACAGTCTCAACTTCCTCCTGTATGTGCACTTATGTTGAATTTGCTTGAGATGAGCTGTTTTAAGAAGCTGGATATTTGTGTATATGCGCCCATGTACATTTGTCGTATTTGTTCAGTGTTTATCTGTTCTGTTTATATTTACATTCTCAAATGCTGAATGGTTGGTTGTGATAAAATGTGACAATGTGAATTTTTTTTTTTTAACCTTTTGTACAAACCCAGCACCGCTGTGCTAAATTTGCCAATAAATGTAACATCCCTTCCTTCCTTTACAGCTGTGTCTCCACAAGGCCATATGCTACAGCTGGACTGTGCTGGTTCTTGCCCAAAGCCAACCAAGTTCTGTAAAAAGAAGCGATCCTCTGCCTCCGTCAGCTCGGACAGCACTGAAGTCTCACTGCCTCCTTCCAAAGAGAAAACTTTTGAGAGCTTCCATGACAAAATCCCCAAGAAGATCATTGATAAAGACAAACATCTAGAGACTGGTACTTGATTCATAAGCATCAAGCTTAGAAAGTTTGAAATTGCTTCAAAGCCTGTTTTCAGACCTGTATAACCTATAGCTTACTGTTCAGGGACCTATAACTTCTGTTATTTATCTATTTTGTATGTGTTTTGTTTGCCTGCCATAATTTGCTAGTTGGTAACTACCAACTAAAGACTAATCTTTGTACTTCCATTGTTTGTAAATGTGTAAATCATTTATTTTTCAGGACTATTTATGAAGACTGAGAGGAAATTCAAAATTGAAGATAAATGCCAGCTCATTGGTAATTTTGGTTTTAGGGACTGCCTTTGTTTGATCATATTTTTAAATAGCTTAGCTTGTTGTCATGCTGACAAATGCTTCATTAATTTTCCTTTTTCAGGGAAAAAGAGGGATAAAGAACGGAGAGAGAGAAAGGAGAAGGACCCTTTTAAAATCAAACAGAAGAAAAAGAAAAAGAAAAAGAAGAAATCCAAACTACACTGTAAGATTTTTATTTTGTGTAAGATTCATCCCAGGCAACATGTTTTGTCTTTTCAATATTTTAAAAATGCCACTTGTAGTAAGTGGGTTTTGAGTACATATTTTCCATTTCATATTCCATATTTTCCCATTGAGTGTTCTGCTGTACCCAGCATTATCAGCCATCATTTAAAAAGTCTTGACATGTACACACCAGGGTTTCTCATGTTTTGGGCATCAGTGGGGAGTTTTTTGTTGTGCTTCACTTAGTTTTAGACTCAGACACTCTTGTTTACAAAGATGTAGCATTCTAAAATCACCACACATTTCAGATTCACTTTCCCTGCTACATACTTGCAACACGCTATGATTTTGTAACTAATAAATCTGAGGACAGGTTATTAGAGACTAATGTGGGATTTTTTGACAGAAAGGCGGCAACTAATCAAGGAGAAACTAACAACTTAAACAGCCTAATTTCAGAAAAAGTGTGGAATAGGAAACAAGACAGAACAAAAGGAAAATTGAATTAATAACAGGATGGTCGTAGCCTTGGGGGTAAAACACTTGCCTCTGAACCAGATGACCACAAAGTTCAAACCCCCACTTTATACCATTGTGTCCTTGAGAAAGACAAGTGGAAGAACTTTCTTCTGAGTTATTCTCCTGGGAATACACTCCAAGTTCATGGCTACCCACAGAGCAAACTAATGGACTTAATTAACTGTGGAACTCCCAATTCACACCTATTAATCATTTTTGGCTGAAGGAGTTAAAGCACATAAGCAACTGATTGAACTGTGTTCTATGTTGTCTGATCGGTTAGGATCACCTACAATTCAGTCTTCTTTAGAAAGCCCACTTATATAATACAAAACAGTCTCAATTATCTCCCAGTTGTCTCTGTTTTCTCAATAATTTCTTAATAATGTTTCAGCTTAAGTGAAGGGATAAAAAAAAAAATTGGATCTACTTTGCAGCTTCAAGGCAGTGTTTTTTCATGCTTGTGCTCCACCAGGCTACTCGGACATGGAAGAGGTCGCCGTGTCTTACTTAGAGAGATCATCGTATGCTCTTCATCGCTCTTCTTCCAACTCTTTCTCCAAACACTCACCCTTCCAGTATCCCCGTGCCATACTATCAGTTGATCTCACTGGGGAAAGTGAGTATTATTTTGATCTAAAGGAAACTGTTCCTGAACATATATTCATAAGATCTCTTGGTCCAATATAGCTGTATTTAACCCATACCCTTATTTATCTTGGATGTATTATTTTTCTGCTAAAATTTAAGTAAACACTTGGACTGGATTTAATTCAGTTGAAATGTTGAAATTTTGCTTCAGTTACCACTAATCTCTTGCCAGACCTGTCAGACATAGACTTCTTGGAGGACTCTACCACAGAGTCGTTGTTGTTCAGTGGGGATGAGTACAACCAAGATCTGGACTCTCTCACCATGGAAGACTTCCAGGATGAGGAGGAAGAGTCAACTAATGAGATTGTCCGCTGCATCTGTGAGATGGATGAAGAGAATGGCTTCATGATTCAGGTAGATAACTTGTGTATTAAGTCATCAAATATGCACAGCGGCAAAACTGATTCTCTTTAAGAACACATGAACGTTTAGATTCTCAATTCAGTGTCTTTGTCCAGTTTAAATGTAGAATTCCAACTTTAGGATGTTTAGGTACATATTTCAGGTGAAACATAGGAATCCAGGTGGCCATGACCTAACAGGGGAAATGATCATGCTTAGGACATGGTTGCAGATTCTTTGGGATCAATGACTGCCTTAAGCCTGCAGCCCTGTGACCTTTATCCATAAGCAGATTCCTGACACTTTACCCAGAGATGCACCCGACTTCATTTGTTACCTGGGGTTTTGGAAGTTTATTATTTCTTTTCTTCAGTTGGTAAAATTCATGCCCATTGGAGGCCAGGTTTGATGTTTCATTTGGTCAGTCAAGAATATTTGTTGGCCCTGAAAACATTCAAAATATCCAACAGTATATTTGTGGTTGATGTCCTGTGCTAAGAGAGTGCTGAGTTTTGATTGGATGTTAGAATTAATTTTACTGTTGCTATGAGCATTTACACTGTGAGTAAAGCAAATGATTTTCACAAAGGAGATGTTTTTATTAAAGACTAAAATCTCTAGACGCCAATGGTACAGTAGAAACATATTGGCTCTATTCATGAGAACAAAGCAGCAGAAACTGGGCAGTTGTGGTCCTCTAAAATGTCTTTGTATAAAAAGCTAATTTTAAATATCTAAAGGGCCAAGTTTAACAATAATGAGAAGTGACATTTCAGAGGTGTTGCATAAATTTGATTAAGTTTAGGAATCTTGTCCTGCAGGGCTGCCCAGCACAGTTTAGGAATTTTGCCCTTGTGTAAAGTTTGGTTCCATTTTAATGTAACTTCAGGAAGCAAGTATCTGAATAATTGAGCCTGGTCTGTTAAATTTCCTGATGTCTTGATTTTAATTGTGGTGGCCTTTGTATCTTGTGGTAGTTGTAATTTTGCTAGAATGATTTATATGTAAGCTCTGTAACAATTTGTAATAATGACTGTTATCCCATCATTCAGCTGTTAAAATGCTAAAAAATTAGATTACAAATTGTATTTATACTTTATATATACCAAATTTCAGGAGTAAAATGTATGCATTTGAGGAGTGTCATTATTGTCTCTGTGATTGTATTTCTCCTTCAGTGTGAAGAGTGTATGTGCTGGCAGCACAGTGTGTGTATGGGGTTACTTGAGGACAGCATTCCTGACCAGTATATCTGTTACATCTGCAGAGACCCACCAGGTATTAAGCACACACAAATTACTCTTTTCAGATCTCTTAGATCTCAACCCAAAGACATTTTACCTTAGTTGCTTTTTGTAAACTTCTAATATGTGTCTGAAAACTTGATAAGTTCACTAAAATTAATTTGTTAACTATTTCATTTATGTACCAGGGCAGAGATGGAGTGCCAAATATCGTCATGATAAAGACTGGCTATATAAGGGCCATATGTATGGCTTATCTTTCCTGACGGAGAACTACTCGCATCAAAATGCCAAGAAGATTGTCTCGACCCATCAGTTGTTGGCTGATGTTTACAGTGTTAAAAAGGTGCTTCATGGCCTACAGCTCAAGATGGACATTTTACAGTAAGAGCATTTCTGATTGAGAGTGCGTGTATATATGTGTGTGTGTGCGAGAGAGAAGGAGAAACTGAGAACTAATAAACAGCACCCATGATTTAAAGTGTATCGTTTATCTACTAAACCATAGTAACTGAACCATTCTTTCTCCCAAGGAACAAACACAATCCCAGTTTGCATTTGTGGGCACGTTCCTGGGTGAACTCGGACGAAGACCAGCCAATGGGTGGAGTTCCGGACTGTATCCTGTTTCAGGAGCACTTCAACCAGAATTCAAACCCTGACACCTACATCACCAGCGAGCACAGCTACCAGAAGCCTTCTAGTGTGGGCCACCAACATGTACATGAGCAGGGGTCCCAGACCGCCCCTCAGATGCTGTTGTTTGTACCAAAGGAGGAGGAGGTAACTTAGCTGGGAAATTAGCTGTTATTAAAAGTCCCCATTCATTATTTTGTGAAGTCTGAAGATTCTGTGTGTGTGTGTTTCTACAGATGAGTAGTGCTATCTCATTGTCTAGCTGTGTGAAAGAGAGCAGCTCCGGGCAGGTGGAGCAGGCCAGAAACTGTCTGCAGTGGCAGATGAACTTGCTTACACACATAGAGGATGTTCAGAACCAGCTGGCTGGACGGATGGATCTCATTGAGAAAGAATTGGATGGTGAGTTTTCAGATACTGCGCATGACAGATAAATGTAGTTATTTTGTAGCAAAATAATAGATTAAGCTGTTCTTTAATTTAAAAGAATACTATCACCTGACACAAGACAGTGTATTGAAAGCTGACTTTTTCCTTTTCCCGTTCTGGTTTCAGTATTGGAGAGTTGGTTAGATTTCACTGGAGAGTTGGAGCCTCCAGACCCTCTGGCCAGACTGCCTCAGCTCAAGTGCCGAATCAAACAGCTGCTGACAGACTTGGGGAAAGTACAACAGATGAGCACGCTATGCTCTGTGTAAACGTGGTCAAAGAAGTGAAGCAAACACGTAAGGGCTCTGTGTGTGTTTCTCATTTCCTTTTGGACGCAACAGCGCATACATGTGGAGCACATGCTGTACTATTGAGGAGATGATCCAAGGCATGTTTGCCTTCACTGAGCAGTAGCAGTTACACATGGCGAGAAAGTGAACTTCCGTGAACTTCTGAACCACGAGTACCTTAAAAGTGCTTTTTGTTACAACAAAGCATGAAGTAGATCATACAGTGAGTCCACTTGCACTGTTTGCGATTAGCGGCATCTAAACAACTATATGTTAGCATTAGGTGGTGTTCCTGTTCTCATCCCTTGTTGTTAAAAAATCTATGGTTAAATACACAGTGTAGCACACAGAAAATGTGCTGTAACAAAACACGATTCTGCAGCAAACATTTTATCCCAAGGAAGAAACTTAGTGAAACTGAGTTATTGTCAGCGGAATGCTATTGGAAGGCACATTTTTCACCTGTCCACTCCATAAATTAAAAAATAATGAAAAAGAAAAAAAGAGTTCTAAGAGTTCTGATTTGAACCGTATTAATATTTTATTAAAATGACATCTGATGGACACTTATTGAAATATCTGCGTTCCTTTAAAGAAACAATAATACAGAATTACTTGTGAATTAATGTGCATTTCAATAAAAGCAC
This sequence comes from Hydrocynus forskahlii, assembly GCA_037974365.1. Taxonomy (NCBI): domain Eukaryota; kingdom Metazoa; phylum Chordata; class Actinopteri; order Characiformes; family Alestidae; genus Hydrocynus; species Hydrocynus forskahlii. The sequence goes on from JBBPCX010000006.1 coordinate 9,637,297, forward strand.
CCAGTGCACAGACAGATTTGAGGTAGAGTCTTAGGGCCAGATTATTTCTGATTGAAAGTCAATCAGAAGTTTAAGAACTGGCATAGTACACATCCAGGAAATCAATATATAATTTGATTACACTTAGATATAAAATCGATAGTAAGTGGCTAGTCTCCACCAATAAATCTGTGGTCTGGGTATAGGCTTAACCTCTGTACTGGTCGCAAAGGCCCTTGCCTAGGAGTTGACTCGGTACATTTGGATGATGCCCATATATTTGTCAAATAAAGGGCATCTATAAGTAACACTGTCAGATTGACCGACCTCTGATGTTCTACAGCTCAAGCCTTTTTCACAATGAATTTCTGCAACAAACCCAGGCAGCTGGTCCAGGATAGGTGACGACTCGTCATCTTATCCATTACAGTCGCATTCACTTCTATGTGTCAGTGTATGTTGAGTGTCCCCAGTGCAGCAAGCTAGTTCGAAGCTGGATGTAAATGCATTTTTCAAGCAGATTGGTGCATTTTTTTTTTTGCGGGGTGGGGAAGGGTGATAAATGTATATACTGTTTGTATGTACTGTATAGAAGAAAGAAAACTAAAGTATAGTAGGCCAACATATACTTGAAATGTCTGTTTATTCAACATTTCTATTAAGCTGTATAAAAGTGTTTAGAACTGAAGTTGATTTTGATGAGATACCAGCTGTACATTAAAGAGTTTATTTAAAAACCTGATGCAATTAACTTTATGTACTTCAATAAAGGATATTCTGAGTATTTTCTTTAAAGCCTTCATCCTTGCACATCAGAGTTCTGAGTAAGTGGTTCCTAAAACATGTTCTGAACTTCACCTCAGTCAAACCAAACACCACAAATTGTTTACCACCATATCACTGAAAAAGTATAATGACTTTTTGAAAAATAATGATCTCTTAAAGTGTGTAACAGGAGTTGAGGGTTTGTCAGCGTGTGAGATTGACCTGCATTGTTGTATAATGAGTATCATTGTTACCAGCTTTTACTAACAAATGTTCAACCTGAGTGCCGATACTCTATGCCGAAAAGGTCTTAAAAAGTTTTGGACTTTTTTTTCTGTTAAACAAATGGGAACCTTACATTATATTGTAAACATTTAACCTGTTCTTTTGAAGTGATTTTAAACACCTTGAAAGTGTCATACATTCCAGTGAACTTGGAGCCCTAGGTGCCATGAGTAAAATGCAGACAATTTAAAAACAACCTGCAAATTATGCTGTTTTATTTATTTAGTTTGATCACAAAATATATATAAATAATATTATTCTGGTGTAGATGCTACACCTCCTGTCCTGATTTCAGAGGACTGAATAAAATTACAGATGGTCTTATGCAGTTCAAATAAATATAGGTGGAAAAAGCAAGATCATTTTTGGAATGAGAGCAGCATTCACTTCTGGCAGGATTCACATTTTCAGTATGATAAGTTATTAATTGCTTTGTATTTTTCAGTATATCCTAGGAATAATCTGAAATTATCCTTTAGTTGTCAGTGTTTGTCACAGGTAAGTTAACTCTAGAAGTAGAAACTGCTTTTGTGAAATTCCTTAATCATGATGTGTTTTATTTCATAAAACAGGTTTATTTGTGTATACAACAAAGGCCATGAGTTCACAATTCATATCGTTGACTAATTAAAGTGCACAATAAGTGCAGCCCTAGGTCTCCGTGAATGCAACTCTGTTAAAACTCATTGTCATTCTGCTGTCCACCTTTAACCTTCCAAAGTCTGTAAAAGCTCTTGTGGTGAAGTGGGCACCGTAATGACGGTACTCAAAGTTACAAGCTTGGCTGCTCAGTTTGTAACGGTTTGGAGTCTTTACATTCACTTGAACGTGCTTTAAGCAGACTCAAGAGCTTCATGTTTTGAGAGTGAAGACGCCAGACCACTCCAGAAGTGCCGTACAAGTATGACGGTGCATATCTACACTGTATATAAGGCTGCTGTGGCTGCTCACTACAGCTTGTGCTGAAAAGAGTGCAAGACACAGGTGTGATGAAGATGAAGTTCTTTGGTCCTTTGGTTTTAATGCTCAGTAGCTGCTCTATTGTTCAGAGCAAGATTTCAGGTAAGAGACCTATGCACTAATTCTTTAATGATCGTGACTGCTTTGTTTCAGTATGATCCTTGTATGTATCAGTAGGTTTTGTGTTAAGCCTGAATATTATTTGCTATGATGTTTCATACGTGGGACTGACACTATGATCTCCTCTTCTCTAGAGTACCAACTTGAGTCAGAGACCCGCAGCCAGTGTGAGCTATTGAGAAGTGTTGGGTCTACACAGCAGAATGACCATGTTCCCCAGTGCTCAGAGGACGGCCGCTACAGGTGCTCTGATTGAGATAATGTCCTGATCTCATTCTTTGTCCTCTCCTGTTTCTGCTTATTATGCTTTTTAAGAAGCGAAGCAGATGTGCTTCAGTAAATCTGCTTAAAGGGCCCATAAACTACAATTTTATTGTAATTTTTTTCAAATGAGTTAAAACGTTTCGAGCCACCTCTCATTTCTTTACATTTTGTTGGAAAATGAGACACTAGGTCAGTGCAGTGATTTACTGCAACATGTGCAATCATAATGTAAATACAGTATAGAATGCAGAGAGAGTTTGTACAATTCTAAAAGTCTTCAAAGTCAATATTTGGTTTGACCGCTGTTCATTGCCTGAACTCTCCAAGGCAAGCTTTTCTGTAATTTCTTTCAGTAGTCTTCAGGAATAGTTCTCCAGGCTTCTTGAAGGATGTTTCAAAGCTCTTCTTACTGCCTTGACTCGCAGAGCCTTTGGGCGTCGTCTTGTGCTGAAAATTGAAGCCAATCAGATGTTTTTCTGATGGTATTGCAGTGTGGAGTACTGGATTTTTGAACTTTTGAACAGTACTGTATATGTGGTTTTACATATAGAAAACAAAAACAACTGTAATGTTTTTTAGTCAGTCAAATATAATAATATAACGCTTTTTATAACTGACTTTGTCACAAAGCAGCTTTACAGAATAAAGGTCTGGACCCCTTGTGAGAAGCCAAAGGTGACACAGGCACAAACAAACTTCCTCAAGCTCAAGAAGCAGCTCTGGGAGGAATCAAGACTCAAAAGGGAAGCCCACCTTACTCTGGTTAACCCTGGATAGCAAGAGAGAATAAAGGACACTGGAGACAAATAATATAACTGTTTTTTTTCCATTGTGGCTTTACAACTGATATATACTGCTCAAAAAATTAAAGGGAACACTTAAACAACAGCATGACTGTTTAAGTGTTCCCTTTAATTTTCTGAGCAGTATATCTACACAACCTCTGTTCTGATGGCCCGATCTGTATTGTGCCTCATTCAGAAATTAGTCTGGCGAAAACACCCCTAAAACTTCAGTGTGAATGGGCAGTGCTAACCAGCCGTAGGCCAAATACATGAATGTATGTAAATGGACTTTTTTTGGTCACATCGCAAGCACAACAGCTATGAAACAAGCAGTTTATCTGCTTAGTTTCCATAAATGGACAATATGCTTGAAGAGTGAGTGGTACGTTTTGAAACTTTAACACTGCATATTTACTATATCTTATAGTATAATATGTATATATTTACTAAGTCTTTTATTTCAAAACATGGGAAAAATTCAATTTAGGTCCCTTAAAATTGCATTATACTTACATTTGAAAACAGAACTGTGTAACTCTGGCATCAGGTGACTACCTGTAGTTATTTAATCTGTTTTCAGACATTTGTCAAAGGGTCTGTGTTTCTGTGTAACCTGTCCACTCTGTCTGTTTGAATGTGTTTCTGTGCAGACATGTTCAGTGTAATAATGGCGGGGAGTGCTGGTGTGTGAACGCTGATGGAACAGAAATTCCCGGAAGCCGACAGAATGGTTCTGTGGTGCAGTGTGAGTAGTCAAAACTGTTACAATCTGAATTCCAAATAACCTATAAAATTATTCAAGAATAGTAGGAAAAACGAATGAGAGTCAGATGAGTTAGACACTTATTTGGTCCGGTATAATGTTTCTATTTGTACATTGTGCCTGGGTTCACATCATTAAACTGCCCCCAGGCTTGACATCCTGCCAGATGCAGAGACAGAGGGCTCTCCTGAGTGGGGATGCTGTTCTGGTGCCCCGCTGCTTGAACTCGGGCGAGTTTGAGCCTGTGCAGTGTGATGAGATTCGGACTCAGTGCTGGTGCGTGGACCTGGAGGGCATGGAGATCTACGGCACACGGCAGAATGGAAGACCATCCCAGTGTGAGTGGGTTTATGTGTTTGGTCCTGGATTTCTACAGGTGGCCAAATTTTACTGAACTGGTCTGTGCCAGCAGTGTAATTTTGGCAGTATATTATACTTGCTTTTGCATATTTCTGTGTATATTAAGAAGGTAATTTACTGAACTGACTATTTACAGTGTAACACCAATGTAAAATATAATAGAAACATAAAGTCAAAATAAAACTACAGAAAGTATTCTGAAAAGTACTAAATGCACTATGCTATGCAAGCAAAACGCTGTGTTCAGTAAAAGAAGTGGATATAAATACTGCAGATGAATAAATAAAATTACTGCTGAAGTAGTTTAGGGGAGAGTGGGGTGAGTTGTGCCAGTTTTTACTTAAAGTGACTTTAAAGTGAGGCCTTGACAGTAATGCTTCCAACTAAAATATGTACATATATTTCAGGATGTGGTGCATCCCTGGGAACAAACACTTTGGATCTGAAATATAGTATTTAAGAAATATAGCTTTCTGAAAAAAGGGGTAAGTTGTGCCGTTGGAGAGAATACATTGGGGTAAATTGTGCCATTGATTATTGAAGTAAAACAGTATGTTTTGATCTCAGAAACTGTAATTCTATATAAAAGCTAGACACATTCAATACAAAATTGCTCATTTAAGGTTTATTTAAAGTTATTTTACAACATCAAAGGTCAAGAACTCCCCCACGTTGTGCCAATTAAAGGCATTAGCTCTACCAAGAGAGGTTGCTTCAGGAGTGTGGCATGACAAATGGTGGCGTGCTTTAAAGGCCGCAAACCAATCACGTCCTGGAAAAGATTAAAAGTTTCTTAGCATTATTAACATTATTACCACATCTCTTAATTTGTCCCTTTTTGAGCCATTGCAGTTTACGTTCAGATTTACATAAATCGAAGCTATATGCTCTAAATAAGTGCCCAATTGTGCTTCTCTGTGAACTATCTGCATGGTGATAACTGATAATGAGCATTTCCTGGGGAAATAATTATTAATGTTCCCAATTACTTTTTTCTCAATAAATGCAAACTTAACCCAACCTGCTTTTTCCTCTTTGATCCAGCTGGCAGGTCCCATGAAATGCCAGTTCCCGGCATTTCATGGGACCATGAAACATTGCTGCTAGTGCCTTTATATGTTCTACCAGCTCTTTCTCCATAAGTTCATCAAAGACTTGATTGGCAAGTCCAGTTATTTTATGTCCTGGCCTCTATCTTTTTCTTCTCCATGTATTGTTTTAATGTCATCCTGTATATGTTCATCTGCCTCGCCACCTGACGAATGGACTTCCCCTTCTCCGCATCTTTCACTGCTCTGTCCATGTCCTCCAGAGGAGTGGAAGCCCTGCCTGTCTCCGTGGCATGATGGTCTATTTTTATTTTTGGTCTAAAATTATGAATGTCACATAGTTTTAGTGATAAAATGTAAGAAAACAATGTACAATTGCAATAAAATAATATGTTTAAAATATTCATAAGTCCAGGTGAGCTGTGCCACTGTCAAACTTACCCCAGGCCCTTTGGCACAAATTCCCTAGAAACAGGGGGTGGTACAACTTCCCCCGGGCACAAATCACCCCACTCTCCCCTACTAATTAACACAAATGGTGGTTTGGAGTTGTTCTCTATACCAAATCTGTTATTGCACGTGTTAGTGACAGAACAGATGATATTGATAAGACTGTTGCACATAATTTCCACCTTAATAAAATCCTTAACAGTAACACATGTGACTCTGGGCCTCAGGTCCAGGTGTTTGTAAGGTTAGGCAGCGCCGGCTTCTCCATGGTGTTGGAGAGGCGTCTCCTCCACAGTGCTCCGATGATGGAACCTTCCTTCCTGTGCAGTGCAAGTTCATCAACACAACAAACATGATGGTCTTTGATCTGTTACACGCCTTTAACAGGTGAGTTTTGTTGTGTGTGTTTCAGCTCCTAATATTCATTGGCCTTGTTTAAAACAGAAGTAGAAAAGGCTAGAAGAAAACAAAGCACTAGTTTGGGTTAATCACTGGTTATCATAAGCTGTTTAAATTCAGGGTTTTAATATGCAAATCATTAATGTGGGTGTTTAAGCCCTACACTCTGGACCTGTCAGGAGGTCAAGACCCTCAAACCGTACTCGCACAACCACATTTGAATATATATTAGTTTTGTTGTCTTTAACAGTAAAATACATAGCAATTACTGGAAAGTAAACCTTCAGATTAGAATCCAAATAATATGCCTGCAAATGTTATTTTAATACATCATTATAATACTCACTTTATTGATTTTGGAGCTCTCCTCGCTCTGTAGACCCTCCTCTATGTATTTTATTATCCAGTGTTGTGTTTGTGTTCTGGCAGTTTGCTGTACTTTCACTCAGTGTGGCCTTTGACGTTAGATATATCAGTTTGTATTTATTTTGCATTAATTATTTTATTAATTTTGCTTTTCTTTAACTAGGGTTTTTGTGATTTTTATGTAATTTAGTTGTTGTGTCCTTTGTCTGAGGTACAGCTTTATATGCATAACATTTTGGGTGTATGTCTACTGTATATCTGGTGTTTATTTTGATTTTATTTGTAGTGTTTTGGGTTTTTAAAAGTGGTGTTCTGTAAGTGTATTGGTATTACTGTTGTGTAGACTCACTAGATGGCAGCAAATTTTCATTTTAAAGTCTGTCCAGTCACTACTGTGTAAAACTTGTGAGTCATGTTTCTGCATCCCTGTCTGACAATTTGTTAATCATGTTACAACAGCACGTGGCAAACATTTAAAGCTTGCTGCAAAATATAATTTCATTTTTACAATTATGCATCACACATGAGAACATTTTTCTGCCATTTCTGAGTCTGCACTGCATGTGTTGTCTAAAGTATTGTTATGAGGTGGACTACAGTTTTCTTTGCGATGAGATGTGAATTTAGAAGTTTTTTTTTTTCCTTTTTCTTTTTTCTTGTTTTAACAATCCCTCTAGATATAAAAAGGAGTTACAGAAGTTGTTCAGTGGAGCTGGAATTCCAGACAGTGCAGTGTGGAGATTACACAGACCTTGAGCTGATGATTAGGGAGTGTAGACAGAGAGGGACAGTGAGGTTAAAGTGAAAAGTTAAAGCTAGATGTGAGCCTAAAGATGAGTTAAAGGCACATTCTGCCCTAAAACTAGCTCCTAATCTGTCATGTAATGTAATATTCAGTAGCACAGCTTTGTAAACTCAGCCGTATTAGTCTGACAGAACTCATGAGTTCTTCCATCACTGTTCTTTTATGGTCTTTTAACTACTTGGAATCTCCCCCAAAGCAGCAGCTTAATCTCTGATGTACTAAGCAAATAGGGGGAAAAATTCAAACGGCCTGTCCTCACATATTTGCACTGAATTGCTTAAAGTTTTTCAGACATTCCTCCCACTTTAAGGTACTTCTCCATTGGCTAGGCCTTAAACTAGAAAATCTCATCTAGAAATGACTAGAGCAGCATGTTTACAGGACATGGAGTAGTGACAATCTTATACAAATGGATTTAATAACCAACTCCATAAGAAGCTTTATCGCTGTCTTTGACCATTTGATTGTTTTTTTATTATCCAAATGATTAGTCGCTTTCTGTCCTCTTTCATATCTATCCTATGTGTAGCCTTCAGATGCCACAGATATGTTTTAATAGTTCCTTTTTTTCTTGTGGTTAAATGCTTACACTGTTTTATTAGGTTTTCATTATTCTATATTTACAAGTGACCTGCACTGACTATTTTAGATTTTTCAGGGTATTTACTGTCTCTATTTTGTTTTTAAACGACGTTTGTTTGTCTTAGACGTCCAGACGTGTTTCAGACATTCAGTGGTTTTAGAAAGGCCTTCCCTGAACTGTCCAGCTACTGCTACTGTGCTGACACTCGAGGCAGAGAGCTTCCCAGCACTGGTAAGAGACAGCTGTGCTCATGATTTTACTGGCATAACACTGGCTCTGCTTTGTTTGACTTACCTGATGCTAATTCAAATGATATATTCTGTTAAATGCTGAGTCAACTGCTGTATGGTGCTCATGCGTCAGGCCAAAATGTCTATTTCTTTCTTCATACATTTCTTTGCCACTTGTATAGTTATGAGCACTTACACTTTGAGAAATGAGCATCAGTATTTGTACCAAATATGAAGTCTTTCTGCTGTACAGGGCTGGAGCTGCTGCTGAATGAAGTATATGATACAGCATTCTCAGGCCTGGAGACAGGGCGCTCCTTCTCTCAGTCCAATATGTACCGCATCCTGCAAAGGAGGTACCTCGCTGTCCAGCTGGCCTTGACTGGGCGATTTAGATGTGAGTTTAAATACGCTATATACACTTTTTATATAAAAAAAAATATTTGTAGATGCCAACACATGCAAAGTTTTTATCTGAAACCAAGATAATTAAATAGGGGTTTGTTCCAACTTTGTTGTAGTAACAGCATCAGCTCTTTTGGAAAGGTTTTACACTATTGGAACATTGTTTTGATTCGAATTGGCTTCTGGCAAAGCACTAGTGAGGTTAGATACTGAACGCCACAGACAGCAATGGGTGCACCTAAAAGTAACTGAATGCACAGAATGTGAGGTGTCTGTATCCTGTTGTACACATAAGGTATTCATCGCTCAACCAACTTGTCAGTCAAAATGAGTAGCCCCATCATTTATATATAATAAGCTGATGTGGACAATATTCTAAATGAATGTCTTTAATTCTTTAGAATATACATTAAATTCACTGTAAATTGTTTTAGGTTAATCTCATATTCTGACATATGTCTGATGTTGTAGGTCCAACCCCTTGTGAAAGTGAGCGATCTGCAAGCTCCCAGGCTGGTAATATCTTTGTGCCTTCGTGCGATGCCCGTGGGCAATACCTTCCAACCCAGTGTCAGGCTGGTGGGCAGTGCTGGTGTGTGGACTCGTATGGCAACGAAATCTTTGGAACTCGTCAGCATGGTGTTCCTGAATGTGGTGGGTTTAACACAAACTGTTCAATGTGAACATGGTGAGCTCTTACACGGATTAGCCATAACAATAAAACCACTGACATGTTAAGTGAATTGCTTTGATTGTGTTGTTATAGTGGTACCTGACAAGGGGTGAAACAGGAGAGACAGCAAGTGAACAATCAGTTCTTGAAGTTGTGTTGGAAGCAAGAAAAATGGACAAGTGGAAGGATCTGAGAGGCTTTGCCGAGGGCCAAACTGTGATAGCTAGACAGCTACGTCAGAGGATCTATAAAACAGCAGGCCTAATCATAATTTGTTGCGTATGGGGCTGTATAGCCACAGACCAGTCATAGTGCCCGTGCTGACCCCTATCCACAGCAGAAAGTGCAGTGGACATGAGAGCATCAGAACTGGACCAACGTATTAAAGTGGCCCGGTCTGATGAATCACTTTTTTGTGGATGGCCAGGTTTGTGTGCATGGTTTTTCTGGGGAAGAGAAGGCACGGAGATGCACTATGAAAGAACTCAAGCCACTATTGGTAGCATGATGCTCTGGGCAGTGTTCTGCTGGGAATCCTTGGATCCTGGCATTCACTATGTTAAGTCACATAACAACCACATAAACATTGTTGCAGACAAAGTACATCTGTTCAGCATTATCTAATAGCAATGGCCACTTTCAGAAAGATAATGTGCTGTACCACACTTCAAAAATTAGTCGGATTCATAGAGGCATTATTTTGCAATTCACTTGACTTAAAGGATCTGCCGCATTTCAGAGGTCTTGTGGAGCACATTCCACAAAGGGTCTGAGCTGTTGTGGTGGCATGAGGGGAAACTACACAATATTAAGCAGGCAGATTTCATGGTTTGGCTGATTGGTATATATGGAAGCCTTCCTTCATAAATGAGTCCTTCATTTAAAGATAAATACAACTCTGTGGTGCTGGTTGTAAAATATGACCTAATTACAAAATGGGAAAATTGGCAAGCAAGTTGTGACTAATGGTTCTTCTTCTGTGACTAAACCATGAAATTTAACTAGCCACATAAACACAGCAAATGGGTGCTTGGAATAGATGAAAAGTATTATTAATTTTACAAATAAGTTTACATTATGAGACGAAAATATAGCATATCCTAAGAGTAACACGTGTTTTATTTCTGGTGTCAAGTACAGATAGTGGCCATTGTGATTATAAATGTTTGAATTTTTTATTGTGGAATGCTGAGTGTCTGAACTCTTGCTTTGTGTAGGCTCTGGAGGAAAAGACTGCCGCTCTGAGAGAAGGAGAGCGCTGTCCAGGCTGTTTTACGGCACAGCTGGATACTTCAGCCAGAACGATGTGTTCTCAACCTCTCAGGCCAACATCCAGAGAGACGCCTCTCCTCTCGTTCCATGCAGCCCAGAATTCCAAGAGCTCTTGTACAACTCTGGCCTTGTCAGATCCTTGCCAGAGTCAGAACGCTCAGATATTGGTGACATAATGGCTGAGCTTGTTCAGGGAATGTTTCCTACAGGAGCACTTGCTCTAAAGGCCCTTTCCCTCACCACCAACCCAAAGAGACTCCAAGAAAACCTATTTGGAGGCAAGTTCTTGAAGAATGCAGGCAATTTCAACTTTACTGGTACCCTTGGTTCAAGAGGCACTCTAAGTTTCAGTCAAGCTATGGGTCAAGTTGGCTTGACACAGAATGGTGAAGACTTACTATTGCAACTGACCAAGATCTTTTCCGCTGACCCTGTTAGTATGGACCTGAACCGGGACATCACTGATGTGTATGGCCGTTCTGTGAACCTTCAGCGCAACAGAGATTTGATCAAGCTTATTGTCAATACCCTAGAAAATGAGCAGTTTTTTACTACACTACGCGAGGCCATCACTTTACTCAAGGCGGAGGACAGCAACCAGCTGGGGCATCTCTTCCAGACAATGTTTCAGAATTTTGATATTTGCAATTCAGCTGCTTCTAGTGAATCTCTGTATGTACCCCAGTGCACTGAAGAGGGCCAGTATCAAGCAGTCCAGTGCCAGGGCTCTGAGTGCTGGTGTGTTGACTCCCAGGGCCTGGAGATTATGGGTTTTCACTCCACTGGCTACAGACCCAGATGCCCATCCCGTTGTGAAAAGGAACGTATGACGGCCCTAACCATCAAAGCCAGCAGCTCAGCAGGTTCTGAGGTGTTCATCCCTAAATGTGAAGAAGATGGAGATTATGTACCTGTGCAGTGCCTTGGAAAGAGCTGCTTCTGCATGGACCGCTCTGGAGCTAAAGGCAGCACATTGGGTTCGGGAGCTACTCTTCAGTGTGAGTAGCTCAAAACAAAGGCAGTAAAAGATGGATTTAGAGGGTGTGACTGAAAAGATGTTCTCACTGTGACCACAGAGTAATTTTGGCCATAAGTGTGAAGGAAGCTGTTTTTTCCAGTACACTGCTTTGAACTGGAATTACATAATTATTACCTATGGAGATTAAGCACTACTCTTACTCTCCTGAGGGACTAGCAGCAGTCAAACTGAACCTCAACAGAGATGTTTGTGCATAGTCCCTTTCTAAATAATGTGAATGGTGAATGCAAAATTAAGAAATTAATTCTCCCAAATGGAAGGGGGGGGAGTTGGGTAGCTACGTTATCAAGGCAAAATCTAGTTTTGTAGTACACTGATATTGTATTACCGTTAATCATTACTTATTGTGTTGTTTTGATTGCTTTCCAGCTCCAACAGATTGCCAAAATGCTGCAGCTGTGTATTTCCTAAACACAGTCAATTCTGTACTGGCCAGCCCGTCTTCCATTTCACAGCTTTCTGACGTGTACGTGCCTCAGTGTAATTCTGATGGCAACTGGCACCAGATCCAATGTGATGGTCCTCCTGAACAAGCATTTGATTTCTACCGTGAGTGGAACAGAGTCAACAATGCTGGAAAACAGATGCCTGTTTTGAAGCTTCTTGGCATTCTGCAAGAATATGCAAAAAGTCCAGAAACTATGGTATCATTCAAGGGCTTCCTTTCTGCGTTATTCCAAGCCAAGCACCAAAAGGTATTCCCAGCTCTGGCCAAATATGAAGCATTCTCAGAACTTCCATCTGAAATCCTAGATGGGAATGTTCAAGCTGTTTATGGACCATCTATTTTTCTCAACCCTCTGTCTCTGTGGAACCTGCTCAGAGGAAATGTTGCCCAGTATCCAGGCCCACTGTCAGACTTCAGTGCTCCTCTCGATCATTTTAACCTTCGCCAGTGCTGGTGTGTTGACAAGAAAGGGGAAATGATACCTGGCTCCAGAGCTCCAGTCAACCAAGTCCCAAAATGTGAGCAAAAACATCCGTGTTGTTTATCAGCTCTGATGTTCTTACCACCAGTTTTTCACCACAGTGAATTAGTGGTGCTTTAAAATTTGTCTTCCCTGTAGTGTCTAGCATAAGCTCGGTTCACATGTACAACAGAACTCTTTCTGAAGTGAGTTAATGATATATGTCCTCTCCATCATTTTTCAGGTCCAGGGCCGTGTACTCTGGTAAAGGGTCAAGTTGATAAGTTCATAGCTAAAGCAGAGAGACTGATATCTCTCTCGAACAGCTCTCATATACCTGTGGGCTACAGCTTCCTCCTGGCTGAAAGTGTGAATCTGACAAGTAAAGAGATGGAACAGGCTCTCAGCTCTGAATACCAACTTTCTGAAGACTTCTTGAGCAATACCAACTCTGGCCTGCGCCTCGCAGCACACTCTAGTATGGATCATACAGTTTGATTTTTCCTCCATTTTACTCAATCACAGTTCTTCATCCTCAATTCATTCTGTGACAGTCATTCGAACTGTTTTCTAGTGAAAGCTTAATTAATGGGTCAACAACTCATAATTCATACTCGCTTGCTCTTTGACTGGTCACTTCTGCCTAACATATCAGTTTATAGTCAGGAGTTCTGTTGACTCATTTTATAAATGAATGTAGAAAAAGCATCTGGAAAAGGTTGACAATCTTCATAAGATGAAAACCAAAGAATGTGCAAGATTCTTTGCATAGTTGAACTATAGGATAATGATCAATAGGGAACTGGTACTAATAGTTATAGATTAAAATACAACATGGTTATATACTGAATTCGAAAGGTTTCAGAAAGACAAGCAGAATGGATATTCTTTATCTTAGCTGCTGGCTGAGTTGGATTGCAGCTGCAATTATATGACTGTGAATTTTTGCGATTGCTACCCCTTGTGAAATAATTATATGCTGTGACTAACAATGCTGAATGTTTTCACTTTCCTACAGCCCTTCATTTCTACTGGCAGAGCAACTTAATGGCTAGTGAAAGAGACAGACAGAGTCTAGTTCTTGGGTATCAGCCCTACATCCCACAGTGTGATGCCTATGGCTTGTGGCAGCCCAGTCAGTGTCATCCCAGCACAGGTAAGAGCACCATGTGAGCTGACAGTGGGCTGTTATTTAATGGGTTCATTTGCATTCACTAGTTTGTCATTCACTTGTAGACTCTTTTAGCTCTGTAATATTACAGACTTTGTTTGATCATTCCTTTTACTTAATAAAATCTCAGTCTTTTTGCCATCTATTCCATTTTTTATGTCATGTCAGCATCAGAATCAGAAAAAGTTATATATCCCGGAGGAAATTACCTATGTTACGACTCCACAGACACACAGACACAGAGATGAGAACAATATAAAATATGAAGTCTAAATAAGGTCAAATAAAAATTCTGCAGAAATACTCTGAAAATATAAGTATATAGATACTTATAAACATATGCTCTACACTGTGCTATATGTGCAAAATACTGGAGTATAAATGACATTGGAAAAATAACTTACAGTTAAAAATAACTTACTAGTAACACAAATAGTGGTTTGTAGTTGTATTTATACTGAGTCTGTTACTGTACATAATAGAGGTCAGTAGTAGATAAGTAATATCAGTGTAAGAAGTGATATTTCACATGGCAAGACTACTGGACATAATAATAAGATATTGCACATTATTGCGTGAGTGTGTGACAGAGGGAGGAGTTAAAGAGTCTGGCAGACCACTAACATCACATTCCATGGAAAATATTTAAATAAATAATTACATTTTGTAACATTTGTCAAAGCCGAAGAATAACTCTAGTGTAATAATTCTTTAATTTCACTTTATACTCCTGGCTGGAAATACTGTCTTCATCAGGCATCGACATGTAACGGGCCAGTCTTCCCTCCTCCCTGTAGGTCACTGCTGGTGTGTGGATGAAGGAGGAGTATACATCCCTTCATCTCTGACTGCTCGCTCCCTTCAGCCTCCACAGTGTAAACCCTTATTGCCTCCTTCACATGTATAATTAATGTAGCCTGCTTACAGACCTAGATTTTCATTTTCTCTTGTTAAAAGCCATCCGTAGGTTTTAAATGTATAAGTTTCAAATGGGAATGCATAAAAAAAATCTGTGCAGTGACTAACTTGAATAACTGCCTTATTCAAGCCTTGGATAACTGTTTTAGTTTGATCTGGCATTTATTGTAATTACTAGATTACATCATGAATTACTTATCCAATTAATATGTAATACATTTGTTATGGCCATTTGTGAATAGATTTATAATAACTCTGTATCTGGTGTGTTGGTTTTTAGGTCAAACTACATGCCAGAGATTACAAGCACATTTCATTATGTCTAACTGGACAAAGTCAATCTCTGACATGACTTTCTCCTATAGACCTTCATGTGAGGAGGTGTGTTTAGTATTTTCTGGATGAATTTATTCAAACATGCATAAATGATCTTTTTATTATTACAGGTCTATGTAACATATATGACTTGTTTATGTATGTATGTATGTATGTATGTATATGTGTATGTACATATGTATGTATGGATGTATGTGTGTGTGTGTGTGTGTGTGTTTACAGGATGGTGAGTTTTCTGTACTCCAGAGGTATAGTGAACTCAGCTCTGTAGCCTCATGTGTCAGCCCTCTCACTGGAAAGATGATTCAACCAGCCACCCTTAGCTCCACTGGAGACCCACAATGTAAATTATTTCTTCATTTGATTAATTGTTCATTCACTTATCTGTTCATTAATTCCTTCATGAAACACAAAACATAAGATAGCAGCCCAGGACTAGGCTTTCCCAGATAGGGATTGAGCCTTGTTCTGAATAGAGAAAGAGATAAATAGTCCAGGATTATTCTTAATGCCTGTCTGGGAAACCAGCACTTTGTGTTAATATGGCATCACTTGTTCTCCGAATGTACTCTTCAGGTGCTTGCTTTTTCTGTTAAAAATAATAAAAACAGTGACATTTGCTTTGTTCTATGCTGTCAGGTTTCTTGCTCTGACTGGATGTTGTGTTGGTGTGTGTAGGTCCAGGCTGGTGTGCTCTCCAACAGAAACTTGCAGCCGGGCGAGAGGCAGGTGTTGGCTATGTGCCGGAGTGTGTGGAAGACGGAAGACTTTTCTCACCTCAGCAATGTGACAGTTCTTACTGCTGGTGTGTTTCTAAGAGTGGGCAGGAGCTCCCTTTTACACGCAGTGACCGAAGTGCAGGGAAAACACCCGCTTGTGACTGTAAGCACAGTACAGTGGATCATACTGACTGAATCCTGGTTCAACACTCTCTTTGACTATTTTTCTTATTTGTGCTTAGCTCCTCTGTGTCCTCTCCCCTTTGGGGACTCCATTTCCCATGGTGCCATTCTCTGTGCTGATGAAAGTGTGGCAGGTGAACAGAGGCAGCGCTGCAGGGTTTACTGTCAGCAGGGTTACATTAATGCCCTTTCTGTGGACGGATTCCTGTGTGACCCTGTGACCAAAACCTGGCTGAGTGATGCTCCTCTCTCCTACACCTGTCAAAGTACATGCTGCACTCATATACACTTATATTATATGGACAAAAGTATTGGGATACATTTCTTAATTATTGACTTCCAGTGGATGGCAATCTTAATGCTTCAGCATACCAAGACAGTTTGAACAACACTGTGCTTCCAGCTTTGTGGACACAGTTTAGGCAAGAACCTTTTCTGTGCTCCAGTGCACAAAGCAAGCTCCATAAAGACATGGTTGGATGAGTTTGATGTGAAAGAACTTGATTGGCCAGCACAGAGCACTGACCTCAACCCCATCCAACACCTTTGGTATGAACTGGAACGGAGATTGCGAGTCAGGCCTTCTCATCCAACATCAGTGCCTGACCTCATAAAGGCTCTACAGAATGAATAGGCACAAAACCCCAAAACTCCAAAATCTTGTGGAAAGCCTTCCAAGAAGTGTGGAAGCTGTTATAGCTGCAAAAAGGCGGACCAGCTCCATATTGAAGTCCATATATTTGAACGCAATGTCGTTAAAGTCCCTACTGGTGTAACAGTCAGGCTTCCCAATACTTTTGTCCATATAGTGTACTAACATGGAACAAAATTTTATTGTGCACCTGTCAACCTCATTTTAATATGAAGTTTGAAAGTAACCTTTGTTGATTACTTTAAAGATGCTTAAAAAACTAAAAATATAATGGCCTGTAAATGTGTTTGGGTATTAGGAGTTCAGCCACTGCAGACCGTGCAAGTGTCCTCAGTACTCCAGCTGTCTCTGGCAGAGGGTCAGAAGAGCTGCAGTAGTCAGCGTTCTGCACTGCAGGCCTCTATGCTGCATGACATGAGAGCAGCAGGACTCTGCATATTGCAGGTGCTATCCTCTGGCATATTCATCCACACTGTGCAATGCAGCTGTTAAGTTTCCTCACAGTTTATTCTGAACATGTAACATCTGTATATGTTTTTTTTTCCATGGTTCAGCTGTCTTCACATCAGTACGGCTTTGTGTCAGTGTGTGATGAGTCGTCAGTCTCTCTGGAGTGTGTGGATGAGCAAAGCCTTACTGCGACCATCACTCTGAAAGCCCGTCTCTCTGACCTGCCAGTCAATGTCCTGCCTGATCTTCATGATATCGGTAAAAGCGTCATCTGATGCTTAAAATCTGCCCTCATATACACAGAGTGTTCCTGTTTAAACAGTATTTCCATGCAGTGCTATACTCTGTTACTACTAAATCATGAAAAACTCTTAATCCAGTATAAGTTGTGCAAAAATAAATAATAATTTAATTCCAAGTAGAGATCTATATGATATATTTGAAATTAAGCCTATTCAAATCATCAGTGCTACTGAAGTAGGGTTTGACTGTGTTTGTGTTTATGTTTAGACACTGTGCTCAGTAATAAGAAGATTCCGGACAGTGTAATGGAACTGATCAGGACTGGATCATATCGGTCAGTCTTTGTCTCAGAACGTGCTATGGCCTTGTCTTCACCGGCCTCTTTCAACTGCTCTGCAGGCTTTCAGCGGCTTCCAGACTCCACTGGGTGTGGTACGCTGCCTCCATTGCCCATTTCTTTCCTAATCATAGGCCTCCTCTGGGTAATGAATGGGAAAGGGGTGATTTGGCTCAGTTTTGCCAGTTTTCTATTTGCATCAATGCTCTTGAGGGACTTTTTAGTGCAGTCTACTGACATTAAAAAGCAAAACAGGAAAGGTAGTATAGATTTTTTTCGCTCTTAACAATAAATCTGAAATTGGAAGAATCCCTAATTATGTGTATGTGGGTATATGTTCTCTATAAAAAATAGCAGGAGTATGAATGTCTGAGTTCATAATAATTTGGTTTGCTTATCATAGGTTCTTTAGGAAAACATATAGTGCAACATGGAATCTTAAATTTCACTATGATTTGATTTGATTTGATTATTTGGGTACATTTTGGAACTGATTTTTAATACACAGAGTGCACATGAGACTGGAATAACTAGTAATACAGATGTGGTTGACAGATTATAAGAACAGGTTTCAAGGCTTTTTGTGGGGGGGGGGTTGTGATTTTTGTCCAGAATTAGTGTGTATTGTATTTATTGTTTGTTATTGTGATCAGGGATAAACAATTATAAGCAGATGCATGCTTCAGCTACGTTTAACACCCCTAATTTTCTCTCATACTCTCTTGTTCTCACTTTCTCTCTCTCAGTTGTGTGCCCAGCTGGCTCATTCTACAGTGGCGGTAAGTGTGATGCATGTCCTCGCAGTTCCTATCAGGCTGAAACTGGACAAGAGTTCTGCACCCCCTGTCCTTCAGGAACCTCCACTGCAGCTCAGGGAGCCTCCAGCCCTTCTCATTGTGAGTGATAGTTTGACATTGCCCTGATGGCTCTATAGTGTTTACTGTGGCTATAGAAATAAAGTGTACTAATAATAGTATTTCCTGGTAGTACACACTGATTGATGTTTGATTGAAAACTTTCATTTTGGAAAATAAAAGTCTGCTAAATAAATAATACATAATATAATAAATAGTATAACCTGCAGGTATAATTTCAAAACCTAATTTTTCACACAACTCAACTGATTATTGAATGAACAGAATTGCAAAAAAAAACAAAAAACATTGCGGTTTCACAGACACAAAGATTTTGAGAAGTTTCTCTGTTTGTGGTGTGAAGGTGTTTCAGAGTGTCAGCAAAGTAAGCTCAGTTGTACAGATGAAGGGGACTTTCTATCAGCCCAGAAGCACTTCCTGTCTGGCAAGTGGCTGTGCATCACTTCACAGGGAGAGGAACTGTCCTGGACATCTGCAGATGAGGCAATCACTGCCAAGCAGTGCAAAGGTGTGAAGCACAGAGTAGCTTAAAAGAACAAGATGTGAACAAGATGTGGTGAAGGGCAAGATGTGATTAATCAGTAAACTGCATATTCACTACTGATACAGCAGTACAGATGCACTGATCTTACAAATAATGGGGATGAGGTGTGTGTGTGTCTGTATGAGCAGAACTGGAGAAGTTTCAGGCTGTTCCAGTTTCATCCTTGCTGCTGGATTCAGTGGATGCTGTGGTATTGCGCACAGATTCCTCTTTACAGCCACTGGAGACTCAGCTCAGGAAATGTGTGCTAGGTACGTGAGATAGGTTTCATTAGAAATGATCATGAATCATAGGACTCTTTAACTTTTTTCTCCTGCATACAGTCAGCTTGTTTCTATTACAGCAGCCACAGCTTTCCAGTATCATCATTAACATAATTAAATAATTATGCACTATAGGTACTCCTTCATTGCCATTTTAATTTGTTCCACATGGCTTGGTAACACTCACTAGGATCCAACCATTTTTCCACTGCGTGACTACAGTAATTATTACATTTTGCAACTCTAGATGGCCAAATAAAATGTATTGGACGTGTTCTATCAATAACATTCGTCTCTCACTTTCTACTTTATAGACTGTGCCAAAAGTGAATCATGCCAGCATGTCGCTGTGTACCATGAGGGAGCACAAACCCTCTGTGACCTTTACAGCACAAGTGTAGCTAATGCTGAATGCAGGACCTCTCAGCAAGTAAGAGGCTCGCATTACATGTTACCGACTAATGCCAGGCCAGTTCTTTCAATTGTACCAAGCACTTTCTCATAGGTGCCATCTAACATGTGCTGTTCTCTTGATACTGGACCTCTGATGGAAACATTTGCTGTGCACCTGATCTACTGTCTGAACTGTCCGTGCTTGTATTGCCTGCTTTTGCATGTGCACTGGAAAAAATTACTTCTGATCCTGAATCAGGATCAGATGTTTCTCCCCTCCGATCTAATCTTGACTGCAAAAGTTCCCTGAAACGTTTCAGCATTTAAGAG
The DNA here is from genome assembly GCA_037974365.1 of Hydrocynus forskahlii. NCBI lineage: Eukaryota > Metazoa > Chordata > Actinopteri > Characiformes > Alestidae > Hydrocynus > Hydrocynus forskahlii. The sequence continues at coordinate 9,657,171 of JBBPCX010000006.1, forward strand.
CATTTGTATCATAAACAGTAAAATTTGACTTGCTGTGTCATTTGGTTGATGTTATGCATTCTTTTAACTTTAAAGAACATTTGATTAATAGGATTAGGAATGTTCCAAACATGAAAAATGATAATGAAAGTTGAGAGTAAAGGAAACATTTAGAATAAATGACTGCCTCGAGCTGTTACATGTTTATATTTTTCTTAGCAACCAGTGAATGTTTACAAAAATATTCAAACACGTTTAACTGTTCTTTGAACTTTTGTCTGGATTGGCTCTCAGACTGTGATGTGTAAAATGAAGTAGTGATCCGACATGGAATAATCTGCTGTTGACTTAACTTGCTGAAGGACTTTGGTTGAGTTGGCATTGTGTTTTTGTAGGGAAAAGGATTTCTGGGCAATGAAGGGGCTGAAACCTTCCAGACACTGAGCTGCTTGCTGAAAGTGAAAGTTGATGATAGGCCTAATCTCATAGTCCTCAGGAAGAAAGGTAAAATATGAAACCTGCCAATTACATAGTACTCACTTGGTAAAAATAATCATAGATCATACGGTCTCTTTACGTCAATGGGCTGAACACTATAGCCACCCATGATTCTGGATACAGAAGTCTGTAAGCATGCAGAAAATGCACACAATTGACTTGTGTCCTAAATATTTCCCAAAACCAAAAAGAAGTTTTGTGAAATCCAAAAAAAAATTCAGTTTTAGACAAGGGATTTGGGAGCTGATATATGTACAAACACCAAGATGAGACTTCAACACACTAACTCACATTTACATCATCAAGAAAATATTTCTGTCTGTTAAAGCAGTAAACAACGACTTGGATTTCCTTCTCAGTAGCTTTAATTGCAAGCCTGGAATCTAGGAGAAAAAAAAATAGGTTATTTTTGGCCTCCCCACAGTTCTGGAAATACTTGCATGTCGACACAAAAAAAATGTCTTTCTCTCTCTTTCTTTGTCCACCTATACCCCCCAAAAGGTTATGAATTCAGCACAGCAGGCCAGAAGAGCTTTGAGCGGCTGAGTTTTCACAAGGCCAGTTCTGGAGTGTACCGGACTCTCGTGTTTGAGGCACCTGGGGCATCTCTGACAGACGTGCATCAGTTCTGTGTCGACTCTTGCAGTCAGGAGAGCTGCTGCGATGGCTTCATCCTCAACCAGAATGTCCTCAATGGAGGTCAGGGTTGGTCTTAAGATACAACCACAGGGATGTTCAATCCATTTCCATGTTTTTTTATCCTGTTGTAATATGCAGTACCACTCAAAAGTTGGAACTCCATAGCCTTAAAGACCTTTTTGATCTAAAAGATGAAAATAGTCACGTTTATATCCACACTATATATTATGTATTTGCAAAAGTATACAGCACACTCCATAATGGTTTAAGTTGCACCCATTTCTAACACTGGCTTTCAGTTGTGCTCTGCTTGAATAATCTCCAAAGAAAAACGCTCATTAAAAAATACACTCTGGAGCAGCTACTCATAACCCTAAGGTCACCAAGCTCTTTCTCACCGTGAGCAGTGTTCTCTGGAGTGATGGGGTACAACTGATTCATCCAGTGTCAGTTACCTCATTGAAGTTTTTGTGTCTGAATGCAATCAAATTAACAGCAATGTTCCAACATCTATTGAAAAGCCTTCTCACAAGAGTAGAGGCTGTTGCTGCCACCAAGGGTGACAAACCCAGTTGTTGAATGGGCTTGTGTCTATAAATTTTTGGACACAATGCTTGTATGAACTAGTTTTCAGTAGCCAACAAGTGGTCAGCATATGTCTTCATGGAAATGATTGGAAAAGCTTCCCAGGTGTCTCAAGGTACTGGAGAAAATGCCAGGAAAGAGCACAACTGTATCAAGTCTAAAATAGAAGATAATACACATAACTTTTTAAAAGTTTTTTTTGGCTTCTACATAATTGGCTACTCCTGCAGGTAGAGTGTTGAATGGGTTGAGAAAAGTATGGTGTCTTGAAGGTTTCCCTGTGTGCTGCATGGCAGGTTCTATGATGTGCGGTCTGCTGAGTTTTCCTGCTGTGCTGCAGTGCAGTGAAGGTGACTGGGATGTTAGTGCTGTGGCTTCCTCCAGCCGCATCTGTGGAGCTGGACTGACATACAACCAACAGCAGAAACGCTTCACCTTTGAGTTTGGTGGACAGAACTTCACCATCAGTAAGACACCAGAGGCAAACTGCAGAATTTACGTATGAGTAGCTGGAAAGTGTATGTGCTTGTTGTTTATGATGAGTTAAAGTTTAATTTAGCCTGAAAGTACACCTGGATACAAATCACTCCAGTCCACGCCATGCTCACAGCTTACAATATGTGAAATGCTCCAAGCTGTCGTGTTTACCTGACCTGTTCATTGCTTTGATTCTTTCAGCTGATTCAGCTTTGCCAACATCAAGCAAAAATAAAACTGATTACCAAGCAACTATCATCGGCTTTCAGCGGATATACCTCTGGAAAGGTGAGGACACAACATGCCTACATCATATTTGTGCAGCAAACAGTGCTTTAATCATCATAAAAAGTACACACTAGAGAAGATGGAACAACCAACACTTGCCTTGTGTTGGTTTTCACGGGTGCCTGAATAGTTTTGACAGCAATGATTTTCTCTGCAGAGTCGGATATGAGCACTCGGACAAAGGTTGATGGAGACTGTGGAGGATCAGCTCTTCTGGAAGCTCCCAGACTGACTCGCTCTGGTATGACAGTTTCCAAGCCTCTGAATTTGAGGCTGGGGGACATTATTATATAATATTGCTCTTTATTTTGATAGTGTATAATAGATTATCTGGCGAAAGCCAGTTAAATCTATGTTGCATTCATGTCAGGATTAGAAGTAGGACCAGGGTAAAAGGCAGGTTAGAACTTGAGATGATAGTTAGTGTTACAGTCAGGTTTTGAGTTATGCAGCTGTGGGCATTAACAAAGTGCATATGCTTCATTATTGTCCTTAAGTGCAAGTATCTTTACCCTTATGAAGTGTCCAGAATGAAAGAAAGTTTTAAATCAGTTACCTGAATATCGTAAGATTAAAATGTATTGATTTTCTATATGGAAGGCACAAGAGGAGAAATATTGGGCAGTGTCTTGCAACACTTTTACTTTTGAGTCAAGTTAAATGAAGTCAAATTGATGTTGTCAAGCTGATGCTCAAAGCAGCTTTACAGAAATCCAAAACCAAGACCACAGTGAGCAAACCAGAGGCGACACTGGCAGGGAAAAACTCCCTCAGAGCCAGAAGAAGAAACCTTGAGAGAAACCAAGGCACCCAACCTTGAGAGAAACACCAGACGGCACAGCAATAACACAAAGAAGCAATTAGTATTATGAGCTAATGAGGGACTGGGCACATGTAGTAATCAAAAATAAACAATGGGAAAAGGTGTTGCAGTGCTACACAAAAAATACTAAACCAGAAAAAACAGTTTAGAGAGTACAAGAGTCTCTTGATGTGTGCTTGTGAAAAATTAGAAAATGATGTAGAGGTAAAAGTATTAGCAGCAGGAGCGCCCAGTCAGGGACCAACTTGATCCAGCATCAAATCACATCTCAAAGAAAAGAGGCTAAACAGGACAATAATATTGCAAGTGTACAACAGGTCAGTGCAGTCAATAGAAACTTGTGGGAGTAATGAAAAGATGATAGAGATGATAAAATCAGTACATTCGCAAACACATTATATGTCAAAGGACATTAACCAAAAGCTTGTGTAAATATGTTTTCAGTCTGGACACTTCAGAAGATTTAGAATGTATCTGGATAATAAAACGAAACATAGGGATTGTTTCAATTGTTTGGCCTTGTGGGAGAAAGTACATTTTAAAAGTATTTAAAGTGCATTAGAAAGCTGTTACTGAAGTAAAAGTATAAATAGTGCACATGTATGTTTAACTTTGTCAGGGAAAAGATAAGGTAAATTCAATATATTTTTGGCTGAAGACCAGGTAATGCCTTGTGTCTGAGTTACTGTATATTAAAAGGTATCTTCCCAGCTCTCGTAGGAAAGGCAGAAAAGAGTGCAGAGGATTCTGTGGTTTGTTTCGGTCTGTTTAGCATGCTGCATTTGACGTGGCTTTGCAGATTCAGTAAGAGAGATGTTTGATGTCCTGGCTGGCAGTGATGTGAGGACCGAATCAAAGAATACACCCAGCCAACAGTACTGGCTCTTCAAACATCAGTTCACTGCAGAAGAAGGCCAGCTCTGGTGTCTCAAACGTAAGACCTTACTTAATGTTAAAAGAACAGTGTCTGCTCTTGTACAGGTTTTGATAACATGCTGTGTTTTTCCCTAAGTGGGTCCTTAAGCATGAGTGTGGGTGGGCACGTGTTCTCTGTGTATCCACTGAAGGTTGTATGGAGGAGGAGCTGTGTCATGTGGCTGACCTTCGAGATGAAGGCTCTGCGTATTTTGCATGTGTGCTGTATCCTGACACGCGTGTGTGTGGGGCCTATGATAAGCCTCTGAGACAGGCCTGCTCTCTGGTGTTGCCCAAGGAGACACACTCTGCCTACCAGAAGAAGGGTGAGTTCAAAACACACTCTTAGTGCTGTGCTATACCTCACATAATCCCAACTTCCAAATGCTGCTCTTCTGTATCTAATATTCAAGCATAAATACAATTGCCAGTTTATTAATCATAAACTAACCACTGATGGAGAGCTGGAGGATGACTAACGCAAAGTATTAATGGACAAAATTGATCTGTAGTTTCTACAAGTTGCGTTAACAAATAGTAACCAGTCTAAGTAACCAGTATGTGTTCAAAGTGTTTAACCACAACACACCCCGCCCACAATGCAGCTGTCCCTTATATGCTCACATGTAGAAGGTCCCTTATCCATCAGTGTCAATACTGTGCTGAATATGGGCTCTTTTCATTGGTGGATGTGGCTTTTCATTTGTGGAGCAAGAGTTGGGGCTCCAACTAAATGTAACCCCCCAAAGTGCACCTTCATGGTAGGTGTACAAGATGACCCATGAGTGAAGGTGCAAACTGTTTGTACATAATAAACTGGCAGATATTATTTGAACCTGCTGAATGAAGTGAATCCTACCTAGCTTATGCTCAGTTTGGATCCTGTGCTTTATTTCATATTCCATTTAGATGAGAATTCATTCTGTGTTTAAACAGCTGTCTGCTTCTCTACCTCTCTAGCAGTAATTATGCTTTCCATCAGAAATCTTCTTACCCAGAACTCTGAATACAAAACATCCTCCAGTGACAACATTTTCGTCTGTTATGGGGCGTAGTACTAGTAGTATGATGGTGTTTGCATGGTGAAATCAATAGCTCTGTCTTTGCTCAGACCTGTGTAATGGCGTATGCTACATCAGTCTTATCCTCCTGTATTTTGATTAGCTTGTTTTGGGGCCTGTTGATCTTAGCAACTGTCCCAGAGTTTAGATGACTCCAAAGTTTATACAGCTGGATCTGTATTGCCCCGAGTCTGAGCAGTGAGAGGGGAGAGAGGATGTGGTCTGATCAGATGATGTAAGCTTATTTATTTATGCATGGGCTCTCTGAGCAAGCGCGGGTGAATATAAGGAGCTGATGACTCTGTCTGGCAAAAATGACTTTCTGCAATGCTGCTTAAAAAGAGGCTCTGCTCACTTGCCTGTGTGTGCGTGTACATGTGAGTGTCTGTGTCTGTGTGTTGACAAAACCAAAAAAGAACAAGATGTTTGTTCAATCTCAAATGAAAATTCCCAGCTTTAGATGCTAAAAATAATGGGTAAAACAACAGACATCAAAGTCTCTTTATGAAAATGAGATGTTTCCAGATTTGTACACTCAGTTTAGACACTGCTCATAGTGTTCTTTATTTTTAGCTTACTTTTCTTTGTAAGACATTTATGCACACTGTGAAAGAACACAGTAGTTTTCAAAATCCTAAATCCTATTGCGTTAATGGTCATCTTTACACACCCTTGGCTTCCTCTCATGCACCTTCATGAGGAGTCGCTTTCCAAGAGCTGTAGAGAATATCTTCTTTACTACTACATTGAAAATAGATTTTGTAAACAGTTATATACATAGGCATGACCATCTATTACCCATCAAGAATTTAGGCATAAGACTGTACATTAAAATGTTTTTTAAGCTGTTTAAGTTAACATTTTTAAAAGACCAAAGGGGATCTTCATATATCTTACAGCACTTAAATGGTCAGTGCATTGAGTTTCACCATGAACTTAATGAACACACTATGAGAACAGCTGATGTAGCAGCCAGTTTCACTTCTTTTAGTGCACACAAATATGAGATAATACACAGTTACACTCATTTTTAACATACTGAAAAGATTTCAGAACCATAAAGAACAGTGAAGTCTTGGAAACTTGTGTCAGTTTTGCTTAGAGTAGATGCATAAGTTTTTTAAGTAATTCACAGTCAGACCTGACTCATCAAAGCGTTATGCATTTGGTTTGGAATTCATTTCGGCATCTGCTGCCCTCTTCATTCTCTCCCATCTTGAACTTCCAGAAGAGGTTTTCCACTTACAGTTTCAGAAATGTCACGTTTCATAAATGCCTAGACATCTACATTATGACTGGGTATCCTTTAGAAGGCAGATGGAGGAGTTTTATATTTGGTGGTATTAGAGTAGATGTTCCTGATATTTGCAGTAATCGTTCTGTGATGTCTAAGGTTTGTCTCCATTGAAAAAAATCAGTATTATGTAACTGTGAACTGCCAGTCGGGCAGCTGCAGAGTAGTAGTTTCCTGCATTTTGAAGCCATGTGGTGATGGGCTGGTGTACACCTGATTTATAGCGGGCGCACTGGACTGTGACGCTCCCTCAGGTTACTCTGTCTGGCCTGCCATGTGACTTCAGTTCTGTTCTGAAGTACAGTTCTAGTAAATGTGAAGATAATTAGGAACAGGTTTCTCATATACCAGACCGCTCTTAAGGCCAACCTATTTATGTTTCTTGTGCTTAAAATTGTATTAACTATTAAATGTAATATTCCGGGTGTGAATAACTGTGTGCGTATTATTCAAACATATTGCTTTGGCCCTCATACGTAAATCTTGGCATGAGAATTCCACACCTTTATACTAAGATCATAAAATAACTCGCCATTTTCTGTCTTTTCCAGGGTAGGCATAATGTATTTCATTGGCCTGTTAAATAATCCACAACAGAAAGCGGCTAACATAAACTCTTCACATGTGGTCCATCTGCTGTTGTCTTTGATAGGTGGAAAATGATACTTCCTGTGAGCAGTGCCGCCTCAGGGGGGCTTCTCAAGGATTGCTGAGCCAGCGCTTTGCACTTCTCCACACCGAAAATCAAAGACTCCTTTTATGATTGTAGCACTTTTGCTCCCTCCTAGGCCTTACCCTGAGTTTTCTCTCTGTTGGAAAGAGCATCCTGTTCTCAGGTCAGGAGCGAAATGCAGGAAAAGCTTTATCACTTCATTGATGGGACAGAGAAGTTTTCCAAGAATTATTTATAGCTCACATTGGGGCGGTTTCCCATAATAAGCCTAGTCCTGGAGTATTATGAATGGAGATTTTCCATTGAAAGAGGAGTATAGTCCAGGACTAGTCTGGGAAACCAGCCCATAGTGTCTATACCTTAACAGTTAATAAGATGTCTTAGTGTAATATGGTGTCTCTGGTTATACTTCCTACCATTTTTTTGTTTGTTGATTTGTTATACAGCCTATAATAAGTCTTATGTTACAAGCACAGGGAGCTTTCCTCTTAATGTAGATAAAACCTGGTGATATCTAAGGACTAAATTGCTCTCTTCATGGTGAATTTGCATTAAAAATAGTTTCCAGCCTAGTCCTGGCACTGCTTGCACGGCTCTGAGCACTGTTCCATTATACCATTCTAATGAAACGTTTACGTACAAGAACTTGTGGAAAACTTTGTGGGTTCATATCTTTTCTGTATGCAGCATTTTTGTATGCAGTGGTCTGAAAATGATGTAGTCAGACCACACTTATTACTGTGATATTTTCCACCCTCAACAGACCTTTTCTACAATTTTTTCATACTGAGGAAATTAATAGTTCAAGTGATTGTAATCAATGCATCTAGCAACCATACGTACTTCCCTACGCTCTCCTAATTTTCAATGATTTTTGTCTAAAAATGTACACTGGAAAAGATTCAAAAATCATTGGAATATATTTCAGCACATAGTGAATGAGTCTTGGAGGCAGCACAAGAAAAAGAAGCTGTTTTTTCCCTTTCCTCTCTCTGCAGTTGATCTAAATGGCAGTGTGGAGAGCTTCTATAGCCGTGTGCCATTTAAAAAAATGGTATCTTATTCCGTCCGCAGCAGAGTTGGTGTGTCCAGCAAGCCCATTACTGAAGGGTAAGCAAGTATTGAATATCACTTGAAAGCTGTAACATTGTTTGAGGGGAAAATAAGCGGACATTATTTTGTTGGGCGCTTCTCTCCTTAAAACTGCAGTGATAATCTTTTTTATTTTAAGTACATAATTGTGCAATAGTTCTTGAGTTTGACTCCTGATTAGATTTTCTAACCATTTAATCTGTCATAATCACAACTGACAGTCAAAATCCCTGATCATGTATCCTCTCAAGTGGTTGCCTGAGCAGTGATAACTCTGATGATAAAGCTGCAACTTGTTCCTGTGTTGAGCAGGTTTTTTGAGTGTGAGAGACGCTGTGATGAGGATCCATGCTGCAGGGGAATTGGATACGTCAGAGATACTGGAGCTGCTGGTATGAACATGTGGTTGTTTGATTTTATAGCATATTGTACCATACCACTGATGTGTGTATTACTCACAGATGTGCATCTCTCTCTCTCTTTCTGTGTGTCTCTCTGTCTCTCTCCTTCTCTTTCTCCCTCTCCTGTCTCCATTTCTCTCTTTCTCTTTCTCTGTCTCTGTCTCTCTCTCTCTCTCTCTGTCTCTTTCTCTGTCCGTCTGTCTGTCTGTCTGTCTGTCTGTCTGTCTCTCTCTCTCTTTCTCTCTCTCTCTCTCTCTCTCTCTCTCTCTCTCTCTCTGCTCAGATGTCTTGTGTCTGACTCTGAATAGTCTGGGTATTCAGACGTGTGGGGAAGATGACAGCACTGAGTGGAGAGTGCAGGACTGCTCCCCCTCTAAAGTACAGACTGGGCTTTACCCCTTTGGCTGGTATGAGAAGCCAGGTGTGTGTGTTCTCTGCAAATGAGAGCAGATCAGTGTCAGAATCACAAAACTTTATTGATCCCGGAGGAAATTGCTTATGTAATGACTGCCACAAGGCACAGAGACACAGAGACAGATGTCTCTCTTGCTTTTTAAATACTGATTTTTTCCCCCAGTGCCAACATTCACTATAGTTGTATACAACTATAGTGAACTGTTTAACAGACACTCACAAATTCTGCTACCTGCTAATACTGCAGGAGTTCATACTAGACCCTCAGGATATATGGATTACTTGACCAATATTTTTCCTTTGTTTCCAGTGAATCAGTGGACAAAAAGTCCTGGTATTTGTCCTCCCTTCAATCTTCGCTCTCCCTCTAAAGCAGGTAAGAGGACCATTATCTCTAATGGGAGACTCATGTCCTTCCTATGCTAGATGGGATATATTGAGCCTGTTTCTTTATCAGGGATTAAATGTGCTTACCACATGATTTCGCCCTGTAATCTTAGCATATTAAACTTATATAGCTAATTCTTCACAGTTGATTTGAATGACTGGAAACTGTTGGATGCGTCATCTGTTCTGGTGGACTCGTCTGTCTCCACATTTGACGTTGTTCATATCAGCAGAGACATTGCAGAAGATCTAGATCGAGTGAGAGATTGGTGCCTGGCTGGTGAGTTATTTGCTGTTTTACTTGCTAACTCCCGTAATCTGTGAAGGTGAATGATGATTTTCTAAGTATGATGTATCTGTGTTTCGTGAGGACACATTTATTTTGTGTGTATGGGTGTTTTTGTACATTATTAGGAGTGTGTGTGTGTGTGTGTGTGTGTGTGTGAGAGAGAGAGAGAGAGAGAGAGAGAGAGAGAGAGAGAGAGAGAGAG
>JBBPCX010000006.1:9676969-9703815 GCA_037974365.1 Hydrocynus forskahlii
ATTTATGGTGTTCACTTACTGTAGCCCAGTCCCTGGATGAAGTACTTGACTGCTTCTGCCAGCTTGGCAGGCTATAACATAAGAAAAAGACGAAACTGTGTAAGTGAACTCAGTTTAAAGGCCAGTTAAAATGAGAAAGTATTGTTTTAATATGTAAATACACACCTGGTCAACCTGGGGAAGGCCTCCACAGTCAGCCATCTACATGAGAAAACAAGATACAAGACTCAACATGTGCTATCTGGTTCGTAAGAGGTACGCAATGGTTTATGTCCTATTTTGCATTTAAAATCAATTATCATCAAATGATTTATAATATAAGAGGGTAAAATAATGACCATTGACCATTAGGTAATGAATGAGTAAAAGGTCTGAGACTTGAAGGTCACTAACCTTGAGAAAAGTGGTCTTTGTTGGATTCATTCTTGAGTTGCAGTCGACCTGTAAGAAAAAGTGACAGTGTATTCATATATACACTAACACACGTGGTTTGATTTGAGTTATGTGCTTTCTGATGATTATGGACAACCAGAACATACCACAGCATCAATCGCAGGAGAGCTATCTCCCACCACCAGAAGAGCTGGACACCTAAAGCAGCATGAAGAACCTTATAGTTACTGAGGGAAGTGTAAAAATGGCATGGAATGAAGATAAACAGAAACACTAGCGCATCACTTTTGACCTACTTCAGAGTCTTCACATTAGCATTTCCACCTGGAGAAGGTCTTTCAATGTCCAGATGCCTTCGGCTGAAAAATAGATCAGAACAGATGAGATTAAGAACATCCTCACAGCTAAAGGGTTCTGATATTTAACAGATCCAAAAGTGGAGAAATCCGAAGATGATAAAGAAAGCACACAAATGAATCAGACTTCAGTGATACCTGTTATAGGACCTGACAAACTGCTGGAGGTTGGTCTGGTTAACGCTGGTTGTGATGTGATGACGGAAGGTTGCAATGAGGTCATGGTTGTTGTGAATTTCCTCCTGCCACAATCAAGCCAATTAATCAGCTAAACAAACCATTAAAATATTCAGTTTTTCTATTGCTATATACAGAGTGGGTGAGGTCACTTGGGAGAATGTTCATAAAAAGACTTTGCTTGCATTTTAATGGACAACTGTGAAGGCATAATTAAAAGGTGTTTAACTTTGAAGTCTTTAAGGATGAATGAACATTATTTAAAGCATATATTATTATAATAACCTGTCCAAACAGGTGAGAGATGACCATATCAGGGACAGCATGGGCCCAGCCAGAGATCTGTGGAAAAAGTCAGTTAGCCTCTGGTGAGTGAAGCAATTTGGATCAAGCACAAGAGTTTATTAAAAGAGGTTTAAACTCTTTTTTTTTAATCCCCTAAGAATGAAAATCTAGGATTTAATCAACGTGTCACATTAAGTATAGTCAAAAAAACGCTGGATGTATACAGTGGATAAACACAGTAACACTTTATTCACAAAGTGACAGTCCAGCCTCATTTAAAACTCATTTTAATTTAATTCATGCCCAAAGTAATTGTCTTTGGAAACTACAAAATGGGTGCTTGTACTAATACTAGTTTAGGTCTGATTTAAAAGGCACTGGTTATAGAGAGCCTAAAGAAAAACACCTTGTGTGTTGCCCAGTTCATCCAGCCCTCTGCCTGAGCATTGATGTTGATCAGAACAAGACCCTCAACCAGGTCAGGGTGGTTCAGCTGGAGGAGATACATTCAAGAGTTAAAAGCAGGTTAACTTCAGGAGGCAATCAGTCACCCCGTCAGATAATGATCTTACAATATGTTAGAAAAAGCAAAGAGTACCCTTATTTGAAGTTTCTGTTCTTTATAATGCAGGCTGCATACAAATATCTACTTATAAATTAGTTATTTTGCAGTATCAGACTTTGGGAGAGTGGGTGTTTGTGCTTAGCAGAACATTCCAGTGGATTAATGGTCAGCTCACCAATTATAATGAGTAGGATTATGCTGCCAGTATCAAGTATCAACCTGTTACATAGCAAGAATTTAACTGAGCCATAATCCTGATTTAATCATGGTGGTGTGTTAAAATGCATTTCAAAGAAGACAGACAAGGAACTCACTGCGAACCGTGCAAGGATGTGTGCTCCAGCCCCAATAGCAAGTCCAATAATGCTTGTAATACTGTGAATAGAAAAGGTATACATATTTTTAGAGAGAAAAATACTTAAGATTTAGACAAGTTGAGGCAGAGTCTCAGGTATCATTTAATCTTCATTTGGGTCACTTACTTAAAATGCTTGAGCACAATAGGGAGAGTCTCCGAGAGCTGGTCCATTGAGGGATAAGTATATCTACAAAAGGAGAATTCCAGGGGTTAATTTATTATCTTGATGGCGCAACACCATGACTACTGGATGATGAATCTTGCAAGAGCAAACTCTGATGCAGTAGAAATGTAGCATATGGATACCAGGGAGGCAAAAGTTAGGCTATAGCTCACTGGTCACTCTGACAGTCTGGGTCTCCAGATGTTGGTTAGCTCTGAAAACCTATAGTCTGCCCCTATATTCCTTACACTGGCTGCATTAGTGTAGCAGATGTTACATCTGCCCTGGAACAGATGGCACATCAGACACTGGTGCCTTGCTGTGTCTCCCTTAGACCCTGGCACTGACACCATGACCTACATTCTGTCCATCTGCCAGGGACTGGTGAAGATTAGTGTTGTAGTTTAAGATGCCTATGGAGTAAATCTGGTTAATGCTAAGCTTGCAGAAAGGGTAAGAGACAAACTAGAGTCTGGTTTTGGATAGGTTTAATTTGAGAATATCTTCCATTCCTTAAAATGCCTCTATTCCTTGTACTCACCCGGTGGGGAGGGTGCTGGCACCTTCTTGTTGGCCGGGTGCATCGATGTGGCACACAGTAAAGTGGCGTGTGATTTCCTGCATGTCCTCATGGCTGAAGAAACTGTCAAAGCAGGTCGTATCTACAAAGATGCAGACATATCATTACAAAGCAGCAAACAAAGCTCATGCTTCGTTTTAGAATTATTACAAAGCAATTAACCACATGTAGAAATAAATCAACTATTCTATCAAGCTGTGATAATCTAGTCTCATTGTTTCAAACTTCAGGCCTGTTAACTCAACAAGTTACACATGGAAGAATAACAGGGAATGGGTTCTTACGGTTCAGGCCGATGTCGTGGTATGTAAGGATAACAGGTCTGTTCTCCCTGGGGACACCTTTCATGGTGCAGTGGACTGTGCCAAAGGGGGTCTCCACATTGCCCTCCTATAAGAGCAAAGCAGGGGTTACAGATACAGATCACAAGGAAGATCATTCTGCAGAAGTGATTCTGTGGTTTGGGTTGATATTGGACTTTTAGTGTAGAGCATCAACTGAACACGGTCTCTTTCCTCAGGGACACCAGTTATTTATTACTAGCCAACTGTATCCATCCATCCATCCATCCATCCATCCATTTTCTACCCCTTTATCCCGGGGGGATGGGGCTGGAGCCTATCCCAGCTGCTACGGGCGAAGGCGGGGTACACCCTGGACAGTCACCAGCACGTCACAGGACTACATACAGAGACAGACAACCATTCACACTCACATCCACACCTAGGGGCAATTTAGTGTGCTCAATTGACCTAGCCCCAATGCACGCATGTTTTTGGCAGACAGAGGAAACCGGAGCTCCTGGAGGAAACCCATGCAGTCATGGGTAGAACATGCAAACTCCACACAGAACCCAGGACCTTCTTGCTATGAGACAACAGCGCTAACCCCTGCGATACCGTGCCGCCCCAAACTGTATCCACTGGTGACTAAATTGCTTTAAGCAGGGATTTCTGTTGACGGAACCATTACGTCCAATAAAATCATCCAATAAACTGCAGTGATAAATAGCAATCCATTCATCTTTAGTGTTTGTATCATTAAATGTATCATTGTGGTTAATATAAGGCTGCAAAAAAGGCCATTTGTAAACTTTGTTCTCTCTCACTAACTGAATGCAATATCGCAGTGAGAAAGTTCCTCCCTCTTTCACACAGCAGTTCAGAGAAAGTTCCTCAGTCAAACACATTCCTGAAGGGTCTCATACCTCCTGCCAGGGTCTGGACTGTTCTATAACACAATAATATAATCTATACCTACAGTAACCCAGGTCAATAATCACAAAGCGACATTTTACAGAACAAGAACACTGCTATGATCCCAGTGAAGCATAGAAATGACAAAGTAACCAATCCTTCTATAACTCATAACAATAAAAAGCTGAATCAGCATTACAAACTCATTGACCCAACCAAATCAAATAAATCAAATAAACAGCAATCAGTAAGGAATAGTCAGCACTCACAGTGACTTCAGCCTCAAAGACAGAGTCATACTCGGAGTCCTCCAGAACCATGCTTGCTCTTGCTGTATGAGGCTCGTGAGTGTATCTAAGTGTGTGTTAGAGTAGATGTCCTACTGTCGCTCTGCAGGCTCTAACTCCTGATGGCCAAACGTGCACTGAGCTGGATTTTATACCCCACTGTTTACAATGTGGGTAAGCCTCCGGCTCCCAGCATACCCTGCATGTTGGCTGGAGGAAGGTAGCCTACTTCTTATGGCGAGATCTCCAAATTGGATCAGTCTGTCAAGCCTGTGCATCATGCAACTGGGTGACTCCACATTTCTGTTTTCGTTTTATTCAATGCCTTTTGTTGCCAATTTTAACTTTGAAACAGTTTCAGAAAAAGAGTTACAAGTCATAGTAAAATGTGGCCTACATGTAAGGGAATACACTTCAGGAACACTGAACAGCATTAAATAGCAAAAACAGATCTTTTTTACTCTCAGTGCTATTTTATACACAGGTGAGATATCAAGTTCACGACGGACACTTTGAAAATTTGTTTTGAAAACTTGTTTTAGGTGTTGTCTTACACTGAACACATCTTACCTCACCTGATCATGCTTCTGCCTGTCTGTCTTTCTAGATAGTTTATTTAAAGATTACACATAGAACATTTCCATAACCTACTCATTGCTTTTCACATTTAACACACAGTGCTGGAAAGTGTAGGACCGAAATGGCTGCAAACTATGTTGCTACTTTACGTTTACCCCCACCTTTATTCCTTTTTCGTTTAATTTACAAATTATTATATCATCACCACTGTAAATGTATCACATTGGCTTGCTTATATATCCTGGAAGCAAGTTTTTATTAGGAGTTAATGTCATGTCATTCAGTATATTGCAAGTTTCCATAACCTACCCTGTTTACCATTGTCTTAAACATGACGGTGGAGATGATTTTCAGTTCTCTATCTCTATTATTACTGTTTTTGTCTGTCTCAGAGACTGTTTTTGTGTCTTATAGACCTACGTGTGATCGCTGCAGCAGAATCTTTACAATGAACTGTAAAATGTCAGAATGTTCTCTTGTAGAAGAGTCCCATTATGACCTCACTGATGTGCTGTTGACTGTTGACTTTGCTTATTGGGCTCCAATGACAGCACAAATAAGATTTCCTTCCATGGCTAGAACTCTACTAAGGAGCTTCACACGCACCTACTGGCTCCATTCCCAGGCTTTGCGGGAGGACTAGCAGAACTGTGTCACCAGGGGTGATTGTTTATCACAGCATTGTCTTTCAAACAGTTTGAAACTTGATCAAAATGAGAGACACCATGTATCAATTGCTCCTGACTTTTTTCAGCTTCCATGTACTCACTAACACATATATATCCTTCAATTAAATAACATGTCAGAGGACAGATCTTCATGAAATAAAGGCAATGGCCATCAGAAAATGTACAAGACTAGATTTGAAACAAATATTATTCAAGATCCCTGATCATGTATTAAAACTGATGTATTAGACCAGAGCAAATTCAACATTTGTCGTGGATGGGGAAGCCCCATGAGAATTAGGAAACTAACAGGTTAATAACATTAGAATAGGAGAGTATGGGTGAGCCATGTTGTCATTTTATCCTGCTCAGTGGACAGTCTGCTACCTGCTGGTCTCTGCAACCGGAAGTCTCTGCTTGAAGTTCACATTTAACTGTGCTTTCTACTAAGACCTTTAATGTAAAGCTCGGGTGACGTTTATCCATTCTTTTGTTCTTTGTCCTGATTTATCCTATTATTTATCATTTATAAATTCCTTCCTTCCTTCCTTCTTGCCTTCCTCTTTGTCTTCTTTCCTTCCCTTCCTTCTATCATTTATTCATTTATTTTTCAAAAAGGTGTCATTCACTATAACAGGCCATTCAAAGACCAGTTGAGCTCTCTGACCTGGCTGGGAGGCTATAACTTAAGTGCACCACATGTCAGTCAGTGAACCAGGTCCATCTGCTTTGTGACATATGCCACAGTCTGCCGTCATCAGGTCATCAGGTAATGCCCTCCAGGCCTCAGGCCGAACCCAAACAGCAGTTTTAACCCGTAAAGCCTGGCGGCAAAAATAGGACACTAATGTTAGACTGTATACACATTTCCTAACAAGTTTTGGCACTTTTAATTTAGCTTTATGAGGGTCGGTACACTTTACATTTTACACTTTACACACACTTGATGTGCTTTAAAATGTCACCAACCGGGGCTCTTAACTGGGGTAAACATTTCAGACCTGCACTGAGTACTTAAGCGTTCAGCGTCTGCCTGGCTTGTTTGACATCAGCACCTTTAGTCCGCTAGATGGCGCGTCAAAGCAACTTTTCTCCCTCTCTCCTCCTCTCTTCCTCTCTATCTGTCTCTGGCTCTCTCTGGCTCTCTCAATCATTCCTCTCTCTTTTTCTATACTCTTGCATGTGCAAAAGTCACCAGGATTTGACTGCGTTCAGCCACAAGGCCATTACTGAGGCAAGCGACTGATGCTCTGGATCACAAACACCACTCGAACTCATCACTGTGAAGTTGGGTGGAACTCCATTACTTTAGAGAAGGTAGTTGCACTGCTCCACTAAAGAGTACTGAGGGTCCTTTAGCCTGGAACTGATCACATGCCGTTAGTGTGGCTGCTTCAGAACGCATGTGTCAGGAATGGATGCACCTTAAAGAAGCTGAATTTATTAGAAGACGCGTTTCATTATACTTTTAGAGAAACTCTCTATATTTTAATACTATTGGATACATTTCTGCACCCTGCATGATAAATGTGTTACAGTG
Organism: Hydrocynus forskahlii; assembly: GCA_037974365.1. Classification (NCBI taxonomy): domain Eukaryota; kingdom Metazoa; phylum Chordata; class Actinopteri; order Characiformes; family Alestidae; genus Hydrocynus; species Hydrocynus forskahlii. The sequence goes on from JBBPCX010000006.1 coordinate 9,684,117, forward strand.
TTATGCGTTCATTTACCTTAATGTGAAACATGAATTTTTTTCTCGCTGTTTCGCTGATAAATGTGTAATTAGAATACTAAAAGGAAAAATCTAAATTTCTCACAAGAAAAACAAAAATAACACGTGGCTATGACTGTTGTCTCATGTTTTTTCTGTTCATTTTACCCTTGTCGTTGTGAGCACAGTCCAGTTTTGATATGTGGCGGTGAACCAGCAGTTAGATAAATAGATTAGAGCCCTGTATTGACTTGATACATATGTGTGTGTGTGTGTGTGTGTGTGTGTGTATATCAACAAGCAAGTTTCTTCTTAATAGGAAATGACACAGGCGTCTCCCAGAAGATAATAAGACGATGTACAAGTGGCATCATTGTGAAAAAAAAATATTTCTCAGCTTTTATTTACATTTGAACAAAAAGCTGCATGTCCAACATTAGTCATACCTTTTGCAAACTGTCACAGTCTATGGGAAAATACCAGTGGAGACATGGAAAAAGCTCGTCAGCAATTGTAGGAAGCATTTGATTGCTGTAATAGCCAAAATAAAGGCTTTTCTATTGATTATTGAGAAGGATATGAATAATATTGGACATGCCATTTTTTGTTCAAATGTAAATAAAAGCTGAGAAATATTTTTCTCCACAATGATGCATCTTGTACATCGTCTTATTATCTTCTGGGAGACGCCTGTGTCATTTCCAATCAAGAAGAAACTTGCTTGTAACCAAGCCAAAATTACTGAGTCAAAATTTGCCAGGGGTATGAATAATTTCGTTTACGACTGTATATTCTATTAATATTTAAATATAAGCCTGAATATATACACGTAATTCGGAATTCCGATTTGTAGCTTTACATGTACATATTTCGGAAATGTAATTACTCTATTCATCATATTATATATTTATTTCCATGGTTCCTGTTTGGCTCCTCTCGGTATATATGTAATGAAAACAAAATTAGTAAATTAGATTGTATACACAGTGAAGCTGGCTCCGCCCCCCGGCCCCGCCCCGGCCCCGGCTCCACAGATGGTGGTGACGCCGCGTCCCCATGGAGACGGCAGGAGGGAGAAAATCACACACTGGACTCCAGTCACATGGAGCTGGGTTACGGGACTGCTGAGATACGTGAGTATGAGAAAACAGATGGCATGGTTAACATGCCATTCTGCAGGAGTGTAATGTGTACATTTTTGGTATGCCGTGCCTGAAGTGTGCTACGTGTGACTCGTTTTATGAGAGTGAGCAGGGTTTTAGCGTGCTAGCTAGCTCACTTTGAGTAAACGTGTGGGCTGGAAACGTAAACTAGCAAAACAACTCATTTAGAGTTTATTTTTCATTGTGTCACTTCATGAAAGTTGGTTTTAAAAAGTCGTCGCTACATTTCGAATATTGGAAGGTAAGAGTTGGAGACTAAGTTGGCCAGTTAGCTGTAACTATTGATGAAAGGCTGTCCGTTGTTTAGCTAACCTCAGCTAGCAGACTTCTTTATTCCTTCTTTAGTCCAGCACGAGTTTCTCACAAACGTATGCAATTGGGCTTAATCTCGTCTTAACTTGAGACAGAGCTATTCTACGTACTTATTATATATGATTAATCATAAATTCTTAATTGCTGTATTGATTAAGAGGCTAGTCATGTTGTTTTGGGTCGTGATTGGAGGGCCTTTGGCCATTTTGCACGAGAATGTGTGTGTGATAATCGATATTAATGAAAATGAAGAGTTAGGGTTAAGTCTTCATTTTATTACAGCCCTGCAATTTGGTAAGACAGAACGAGAGAGTTATTGCGTGGTGCAGATGCCATAGGTCCAGCTGGATAACTTGATGAGGGCGGTGGCACATTGGTATCTCTGCTGAACTTGTGTGTGATTTGATGGAGGTGCCCGAAGCAACAGGTTGTAAAGGTTAAGAGCGTGTGATCTGTGCTGAGATCTGAAAGGGTTTGAGAATATGTCTTTGAAGGTGTGTAGAACTGGATCACAATGATGGGTCGTTTCTCCAGCGAATGCACCATATGGACAGAAGTGTTGGGACACATTTTCAGGGTTTGGGCTAGGCCCTTATTTCCAGTGAAAAGCTTAATCTTAAAGCTCCAGCATACCAAGACATTTTGTACAACGCCATGCTTCCAACTGTCTGGACACAGTTTAGGGAACAACCTTTTCTGTGCTCCAGTGAACAAAGGGAACAAAGTACCTTACCTGGTTGGATAAGTTCTGTGTGGAAGAACTTGACAGAGCCTTGACCTCAACCCCTTCCAACACCTTTGGGATGAACTGGAACGGAGATTGCGAGCCATGCCTTCTCACCCAGTACCTTACCTCATAAACGCTCTACAGAATGCATGGGCACAAATTCCCACATAAACACTCCAAAATCTTGTGGAAAGCCTTCCAAGAAGAGTTGAAGCTGTTATAGCTGAAAAGTGTTGTGATGCATGTCATGTATCATGAAAAATATCTGCTAGTGTTGTCATGTTAAGCTGGTGTTTTTCCCACCCCTGGCCTAATAATAATAACAACAATAGCCTAATGAGTTGGGGGAGGGTGCACCACATATGTTTTCTTTCTCTGTGACTGAGTCAGTCTCCGAATCACTTATTGGATCTTTTTCACTTTTCCCACTTTATTTGTTTAGTCGTGTGTGGTAAGCACTACACTGCAAACTGATTTACATGTAGGTATTGGCAAAACAAAAATGCTAAACTTCTCATGTGGATTTGACTGAAACATATGCACACTACATTCTTATTAGTGGATGTCATTACAACGTTATGTCAAACTCATGTATAAACGTAGATTTTCTGTGTTGTTGAGGTTTCTATGGTAGATTAGGCTCTTTTCCTCTGCGATGGCAACTGAGACAATACAGAGTATATACTTTGAATGTTCTTAATGTTTTTATATTATGCTTGTTGACATTTATTAATTATTAGGTGATGATACAAAAGCAATTTAAGTAAAACAATTCTAGTTTTAATTATTTTTCTTCATCCCTTATCCTTCCAGCTGTGATGAGTGCTATCTACTTGTGATATGACAGTTAAGGCAGTTATTTAAGCTTTTTAATTGAAATCTTTGTATATATTTTTATTTTTTAAAGAGAATTTTGCTAAATGCATGTTATCACTGTCCAAAGACTACTATCTCAAAATGGTATATTTACAGGAGAAGATCTTTATGTGTAGTGTAAGGAGTTTTTACTAGGAAATTTTGGAGCATTCCTATTGAATCATCCATCATGAATGTCTCAAACGATATCTTATGATTTAGGGGAAAAAAAGTTTGCACATCCATGGGTTGTCTTTGGACAGTGCTATCAGATTTGTTTGCTCTGTTGTCATTGCTCCAGCCTGGTTAAAAATACATTTATCTAAACATGCATTTAGTACAACAAGATATTTGATATTATGTTTTGTGTGCTGGAAAAAAGTCTGTCCGCAACAACCCTCATTGGAATTAAGTTAGGTGTTTTTTTCCACTAGGCATTGTTGTACAGTTGCTTATTCAGAACTGTTCTTACATTGGATGAATACTTGTATCTGTTTCCTTCATCATCGTCAGTTGATGATGTGCACTTACCTTATACCTTATCCCATATGTTGTGGTTTGGGATTTTATATTATTTTGAGACTGAACACGTAATTGTTTTCATATCAAAATTGCAAGGTAGAACTGTGGAATTTTCAGTTTGCCAGAGTTCTAATTTTGTGTATATTCTACATTATTCAACATTGTCTTGGAAAAAACCCCAAAACAAATATCCTCTCTTCTTGCAAAAGTATATAGTTTACAAAAAAAACCAATGACATATGAAATATAGTTGCAGTGTTGGTCTGAAGAATAAGTGTTGCTTTCATGCAGTGATAAACAAATGTAACACTCATACACTCAGGAACGGTGTTGGTCATTAGCCGTGGCAATTACAAAATATATAATTGCAGTTTTGTACCTGTATCAAACTGCGCTATTCAGTGGAACAGTCTGTTTCCTAATATCCTTTTTATATCCTTTTTATAACATCTCTTATTTGTTTTGTAGCAAGTATGTATTTATGTAAAGACTTGAATCATTTGTGTGCAGTAAATGACCCGAAACTCCACCAGAACATAAACCAAACCGTTTCTACATACTGTGACATTACATTACTTTGACAGGTGCTTTTATCCAAAACAATATGATGAAAAACTCAAGTTTCAGTACAGTGTGAGAACCATAATTTGCAGTCATGCTGATGTTTACACCAGCCCAAGAAAAGTCCTGTAAATGTTATACCACAAACATGAGTGTTAGGGTTATGATACTACAATTAGCTTCTGAATGTCCCTCCTATGGAACATCTGTCACCTTTTTTATTCCATTCACCCAGCTGGTGTTTCAGTGTCAGCTGATTAGGGCTCAGCTGTGATCCAGGAAGGTGTGTCGTTCAGTCGCGCTCTAATCAAGCTGAGCAGGAAGGGCTCGGGCAGGGACGGGTTTCCTCCTACCTGCTGCTCGCTCTCCATGCTGCCACGGCCCCCGCCCCATCCCTCATTCCACTTGCCCGCACTGCATGTGCAGCAGAATGTTGTAAGCGTTGCTCTTGGCACTGAATGGTGAAGTATAACCAATGACGTTAGCTGCCACCATGGGGCAAGGGGTGGCTTCCTCCTCTGAGCGCCAGTTAACTCCCCTTTTATTAGGAAAATGTGAGCAGGGCAGCTGGAGCTTTGGACGTAAACAGAGGTGGAATATGGATGGAAGATAAGGGGGGTGTTAGGGAAGCACAGCAGTGCTGGCACTAAATATTATTTGTGGACTTTTTTCCTATTACAGACAGGCTGTTTTTATACCACTGGCTACATGGATGAAGGAGTATCATGAGATAGTGGATCAAATTTAAAGCACAAACAAAAAGACTTGCTGAATGCTTTTTGTTTATTTTTGGCCTTTGTTTTTGACCAATTTTGGCATCACTTTGCCTGTCATGAAATGTTTACACATTTTAATAAGCAGCTGGTGTTGGAGTAAAAAAAGAGAGAGATTTGGAAATGGCAGCAACAAATTTGTAATACAACATATTTTGTAATACATGTAGTTACTCTGGAGTGACTTACTGAGTACTGCAGAACAACATAAGGGGTTGTGGTGCCCAGATCAAGGTCTTCCTATAATTAGGTTTGCCCCCCCTGTTTGGCTTTACACTGCCAGTCAAGTCCTGGTTGAATGCCTTGTACAAAAAATAAATAAACAGAGAAGTGTAGAGAAGTTTTTAGATGTTATACCGTGGTAAATAACACAGTTAAGCCCTGCTGTGGGTCCCCTGAAGAATAGTTTTCCACGCTCCCCAAATCTGGCATTTAAGATCACTAATTGAATACAGATATCACAGCAAGCAAACTCTGCAGTGCGCATGCACACCTCTGTACACTCACAGTGGCAGGAAGCTCATTGTTTTGAATGCGAACTTTTTGTGGGGTGTGAATAGGTAGTCGACTCGTTTAGTGAGAGCTGCGCCTCAGTTCTTTAACCAGCTGTGCATCGGCAGTGCATGTCTGCAGTGAGAGACGGCAAGCATTCTTGAATAAACAAAGAAAGGTTTCCTCCATGAATTGCCTGCAGGGTAAGGTCATTTTTGTTAGTTTTTGAGATTAAACACTGTAATAAGACTTGGAGTGTTGGGTGGTCCTATTAGTACATACATTATTCATTAATGTTAACAGAAATAGCCTTTTCTCTCTCATGTGTAAAAATGTGTTTCCCAAGTTTTGTCACTGGCAGTTACAATAGCTACACAAGATTAAGTTCAGTATATATTATATTCAGTAAATATTATGTCCACAGTGTAAACTTTAGCCATTTCTTGTTGACATGGCTGAGCAGATGGGTATTGTAATGAATCGCAGAATTTCACTGTGGACATGCTGAATAACCTGATAATCCCTTTGAATGCCCTGTGAATAGTCTGCTGAATGACTGGTGGGTGTATTAGACTGCAGTGTGACTGTGGGCTTTTAAATTGCAATCTCTATAAGTTGCACTCAGCCTAATGAGTCGAGAAACTATCACTGAAAGTAATGAAAATGATCATTTTATCATAATCACACAGCTACCCTTCTTCATTTGCACACGTTCCAGTGAGGTGTTTTCCAGTGATTTTATTGGAGATTGGATTTTATGATTGCAAAAGTAGTGTGTGTGAGTGTATGTTGAGAAAAGTAGTGTGTGTGAGGTGTTGAGAGTGTAAGTGAGCAAGAGACAAGGCGAAGAATGAGGAAAATCATTAGTCCTAGAAAGTGAAAATAAATGTAAAAGTGAAATGTAATTTTTAATTAATAATCAGTTTATTGAGAGTATTAAACCCACAATGTTAAAGTCTCATCAGCAGCAGGGAAATGAATGTGGGTGCTGCTATGCTTCATGATTCAAACACTTTGAAGTTACTGAAGTCATTGCTTGGGGAATGGATTTGAATGTTGCTGTTTTTACTTTACATTGTGCTCCATATAATATAGGCTCCCTAAGGTTTCTGAAACGTTCGTGAAATAAATATTGTCGTCTTGTGTTTAAGGCAGGTCTGGAAAATTTTATCAGCAGTGCACATAAATTTTTCTTTTTATTTCCTTGGGCTGCAGTTGTGCCATTTATCATTTTAGCTGTAAAAAATGTTCAGTTTTATGTAGATCAATTCTTAGAGGGAAAAGATGGACCAGTTCAGGGACGGCTAAGACAGATTCAGCTAAATGCATTGAGATTTTTGGCGTTTAGTAGTGGATGTCAGAATTATGGAGACGTGATGAGCACTGTAGCACTGTAGGCCCAACAAGCGATTGAGGTACAGAACGAGAGCGAGCTAGCCAGTGCTATGGCGAGTCCAGCGGCAAGCACGCAGCGACACAATGAAGGGAAATGCTTCCTGTGGGGATTACGCCAAGTTCCGCCACCAGTGGGTCATTCCTATTGTGGGAATTGCCCTCTGCAAGCATCATTTGCATTCATCTTAAAGTAGTGCTCCAAGCTCTGTCTTCAAGATAAACACAGGGATTCACAGGGGTATTGGGAAGCCCCAAAGCACCAGTTAAGATTAGAACTCTCATAAGCTTAAGGCAGTGCATGAAGCATCTTATTCAATATTTTGTTCCTTGTTATTTTAACCAAAGGTATGTCATCTTGGAACAGGATGAGGTTCTGCATGTGAAAGCCATGTGGGGTCATAGGTGAAGAGTCAGCTTGCATTTTGCAGAAAGTAAATTGATCTTTTTGCATGTCCAGAGAGTTTGTTATGGATCAGTTTAAAGTCAAAACACATTGCTTTGATTGTGCACCAGATGGAGGGGCCAAAAAGGAATCGTTGGGGAACTCCTGAAAAGGGCTGTTTATATTTGTCCAGCCAGTGTGTGCAGATGCACGTACACCCGACACATAAATACATACTCTGGGACACTCAGCCCATTGGAAGGAGTATATGGTGATCGCAAAGGTTACTGTGTACATGTACAGGTAAACAGTTGGGATCAAAATACTGCTATAGATCTTAGAAAATATTTTTAAATTTTCAGTTTGTTTCAATTAAACATTGTTTGTTAGACATTAAATATATTATTGTATGGTTGTCCAGCTAGTCTCAAAGATGATGAAAGATGCTTTAGACATGCTATATTAATTTAAAGTAGATATTTCAGTATTTTAGCAAATACACTGTATGCTTACTTTTGAAAAATAAAATTGTGTTTAATTCAAACTAAAAAATACAGTACGGTGTTCATGGGTATTTCAGACATCAATACCTGATCTAAATAACTGAAGCATTTTCAAAATGCTTGCAGGAAAGTTTGTCCACTCAGTGGTCATCTTGTTAGTGCTCTGGGCAGCTCTTTACAGTCATACAGATAAAAATCTGACAAGCACCACATTTAGTTTGTAGTGTTTTGTTTCTAATAATGCACAGCTTATTCGGACAACTGTGGGTGCACACATCTCTACAATGAACAAAATTTTTTCCTGCTTGCGACTTTCTCTGATTTACTGTACTGCAAACAGGTCTCAAACATTTTACGTTGTTGTTGACTGCTGCATATATAGGTCGTTCATAGGCGTTTTAGACTGGCACAAATAAACGACTCCCAGTCCAAATTAGCTGCTCTTTAGAAGGAGTACAGCTGTTGAGCCCTCTTGGTTTCCACTTCGTAATTTTACTTTGACATTTCCATGACATGTTAAACTAGATTTTTAATAATAATTTGATGCAGGATGCATCTATTGCTAGATTTTTTTAAATGTACCTACCTCTCCTCATTCATTACTTTTGTGATATCATGGAAACCTATGTATTTACATAGGTCTGCCTGTTTAGCCATTAGCCCTGCAAATTCATACTGAAGTCATAAGTGGGATTTGTGAATAGGCTACATTTGAATGATGCACAATTTGGGGCTGTTAGTAAAAACAGATGTTGTTTTCATACAGTACTGTGCAAAAGTCTTGACTCATTTCTTCATATTTTGCTTCCAAAAGGGAAAGACTTTCTTGTGTTTTTAATGTAGTCTTGAGGAACAGTTCTCCAGGCTTCCTGAAGGACTTTCAAAGACTCTTTCAGTCCAGTCCCTGTTTCAGAGGAATGTTTTGGTTCGTTAAGCCACACAGTGACCTACGTATGAATTGTTCAAGCAGAACAAAGCAGATCTAACATGAACCAGCAAAGAAATGGGTGCAGATGATTGCTGATTACGGTGATTATTATACTGGTGGTGCTGAATGCTTAACCTTTATCTTGGCACGCTTTGCAGCCTGTTGCAGTAAAGCATTTGTTCCCATTTCTTTCTATATGCCAGTCACAGTCAGACAGGCATAAAATAGTATAACGTAATTCAAATAAAAAAATATAAAGAAATGAACAGTGTCTGCCTATCAAAAGTAGACAAAAATAACCGAAGGACATTTTTTAAAAACTCGCTTGCAGTTTCTTGGGGCTGTTTATTTATTTTAAATACTGATTAAATGCTTTCCAGTGTATTAATAAAGTAATAAATTATCTATTGGTGTGCAAAAATCTGTTGATCTATAACACAGGGATAACAACACCTTCAAGATTTTTCACCACTTTTGGGTCTGTCAGTATTCATATATATGCTTTTAATAGGTTGGGGTGTTTTAACACACCTTACATGCAAGGATAAGCCAGCATGCCCAGGTTAGAGTGGCAGAAGGCACATGGGCCTGACACTGGACTCCAGCACTCTGAGGGAAGAGGGTCAGGAGAAGTAGGACACTTTCTTAAAGACACACTCAGAGATTCACTAAGACCCTCCAATGTAGTCATTTATTCTGGAATGTCACGTCGGATAAAATTCACCCTCGGTTTGATAATGTTTTCTGAACATGGTTCGTACAATCTAGTTTTTACTTGGTTTAAGCCTTAAGCATCACATGCACTCTACATTCAAAAAGATCTATATATATTTTTATAATACTTAAATACAATATTTAAATTATTGCATGGCAAAAATAAATTTGGTTGAGTGGCATGAAATGCATTCTCAGCATAGTTTATGCCACATAGACTTTTATTTTATCCAGATGGATAATATTATTAATCATCAAATAATACAGTGCTCAGGGAAATGTGCCCCTTCTGAATTCATCTACTTTTCATATTTGTTATAAACCTTAACATTGCCATCTAAGTAAATGTAAAATACAGTTTTAAACCTTCATTTTGTTTGTTGAAAACATGTATCCAATGCCAACTGAACCAAATTGACATCAGTTACACAAGGCACATTTTGTGGTGGTCATTGATTTAGACTTGTAAATTTCAAGGTGATTTTATTTTTTCCTCCACATTGAGTGAATCATTCACTTTTTCCTCTAATTGATCTGGAAAATTAATTCATTAAAAAGAGTTTTGGAAAATGTTTTGTAGACTGATGAGCCAAATGATTTTGGAAGATGGGCATCCTGTTAAAGAAAACACAACTTTTGACAGTCTTTTAGGTAACATTTTTCTTTGTATGCTATCGTCAAAATGTAGCACAATGTTCTGCTAGTTATAGCTGCAGATGAATGGCAACAGAGGTTCACAAGTTTTGTCTGGTCCTTCCAGGTTCATGTGCTGTGCTGCTTTGTTAGTCAATGTATATATGCAAGAAAATGTCTGACCATACAAATCAGTGTTGGTCACTTCAAATCTGAACGTTCACGTCTCAAAAATCCGATTTAAGAAACAACTATAAATCGTCATACAATGTAAACAAAGCCTTGGGAGAGATGGCAGACTGAAGCGTTGTTCTTATTCCATCTAAAATACATTCAAACCTAACATTCATTTTAGAAGTGCTTTGTACAATTGGCCTACACTTTCTAGACGAACCACCGACCAGAGCCGTCTGTGTTGGCCATATTTTGAATATTTTCCATTAACAGATATTTTTAATTTCTTGATGTGATAAGGTAATGATGCTGCTGGTTAAGGTATAGTTGGTTAAGGTATAGTTCAGCATGTCTACCACTTTTCACTTTGACTTATTGTGTCTGGTATTATGCAAAGCAAGCACACCTGTAGGGCTTCCCACAATAGGGTTTGACTACAACAATGTGTTGTTGATTTCAAATTAAGTCTCCACCCCTCTTCAGACCAAACAGGTATATCTTCCCTGTTAATTACAACAGGATATGGCCCTCTACAAGAAGGGCCAAAGCCGCCTCTTTTTCCTGAGGAGGCTGAGGTCCTTTAACATCTGCAGGACTATGCTGATAATGTTTTACCAGTCTTTTCTTTAATACTTTCTGAAGCAGTGCAACTGAACAAAACGCTATTTCCCCTTGGGGATTAATAAAGTATTCTGATTCTGATATGTTCAACACAGCTCTGGCCTTCTTGAAACACAGCTAGTAATCCATTAATCAAGCTTCTTAGTTTTTCTGTGGTGTCGGTTAAAGAACCTTTAGCACATCAAATCTCCATCCTGACCCCAGTTTTTAATCACTGGTACTTTCTCAAAGGGTTGAAATGAGCCATGCAAATCAGGCCACTTTCCTTGCCCACGTGCCTCATATTGCTTTACAAGGCAAAATTAGCAGACCTTGCGGCCTCCCCTCTGCTCAGCTTAGTTAACCACCGTGCCCCAGTCTGTGACATTAGCCTTTGGAGTGGGTTCAGCTGGAAAAACACATGCTTCATATGGTCCTATTTTTGGAAACATGTATTTCCTCGACGGGGCTCCCCAGTCTTAAAAAATGAATCGGAGCTTACTGGGGAAATCCACTTCAGCAGGACCTTTTCGGGAAAATTAGTGAGGGGTTTTCAACAGTGACCTTGCCTTACATGTATATCCATATAAATTTTAAGTATTTCATTGTAAGTTAAAATTGTCTGGTCTCCTACTCACCTGAGCCAAGCTTTATACAGATGGGTGTGCTGAAGTTCTAGTGTTCTGCTCTTGAAATGGGTGACCTGTTCTAGAAGCTACTGAACTGATTTGTGCTTAGCTGTGTCATATTATGGGAGCGACGGGATGATCAGACTGTTCTTCCAGGGATTACATTAGTCATACTTCCATTCTGCTATGAGGGACATCAGGTACAGCAGGTTAAAAGGGATAAAGATAGTGTGCTCTCAGACAGCTATTTTGAGGCATGCAAGGCACATGAATGTGAATATAGTCTGGAAAATCTGTTGTTGGTTGTACTTATGCATTACGGTACTCTAGATTCCCACAGAGAAGCAATGAATATTTGGTATTGAAAACTCCCTGACATTTCCACTAAGTACAGACTAGGGCACTTGTAGTGCATCTAATTTTTTGGTATTTGCCTGGATGTCTTGGCACAGAAAGCATCCATCTCTTCTATAGAGGCCTACTTGTGTCTCCGAGGCATGGGTTCTGAATGAAATAAATCATAACAGAATGTTTACATAGTCTCACTATGTTGTGTAAGTTAAGATTTAACTTATCTTAACTTCAGATTTAACACATTTGCCATTTTTTTTACAACTGATGTTCTGCGGAAAGCATAGTGTGTGATCCTAGCTAAGCCTGAAAATGGAAATCCCACTGAGATGTTTAGAACTAGAATATCTGCATGTTCCCTTTTTGTATCTTGCTGGAATCCCTGTTTTGTCACTGTGTGCTTGCGCAACATGCTCCTTGCATACTTGTAAAGGTTATTGCTGTCACTCATTTTTACTAGCAGACTTTGAAATAACTTGACACCTGATTCAGAGAAACAGCCAATCCATCAGTAAGCTAATTAAATCAGAAAATCTGCATGTCCAGCTCCGTTTTCAGAGCTGGTAATGTGAATATTGATACTGACAGATTGTGATTTTGGCTGAACATCCTTAGAGACTAGAATAGTGACAGCAGGCATACACAGTAGTACAAGAATTTCTGCACATCTCCTGTATCATGCTTTGGTTTGGCTTATTTGCATGTACCCTTTTATGAAGTAAAAAACACACTGTGGTGTGGCTGACATGAATGGGTGTAAACTGCAGTTTTACTGTTTCTGCATGTGGTTAAACATTGCACCTTTTTTTCCCCCATGTACATGCATTTATTTATTTATATATGTGTGTGTGTGTGTGTGTGTGTGCATATGTGTGTATATTTATACAGCTCCAGAAAAAATAAGAGACCATTGCAATTTAGCGTCTGAGTATAACAACCATTCCATGCCAGTGTCTGTTAAATTCCACAAACACCTCATTCTGCTTTATGAGGTGATTATTGATCACCTGAATGAAATCATTTTTAATGAAGAAAAGTATAAAAAACACTGCTGTAATCAACACTCTCCTCTTGCAATGTGACCATTTGGATGGTAAAACACTACTAGAAGTACATCAATGGTCATTATTGCCATTTTGTTTAAGAGTGAACAAGAGATTTGTTTTCTTTGATTTACTGAGGTTCTGTAAACACTGCATCATTTCTCTTTATTTTTATGTTTTGTCATTTCCTTTAAAGAACAATATTTAGGGGAAAAATATAGTCAGCAGTTCTTAAAAACTAAGGCATAGCTGTTCAGTTCAGTACTTGCACCTAGAAAAGATAAAACCTAAGAAACTGAACATTTTTGCAGTGGTCTCTTATTTTTTTTCCAGAGCTGTATATACATAGCAGCTCAGCTGCTATGTTTTTATCTGACCGAGAGACATGTGGGACAATGTGTTAAACACAAACAAAGAAAAAAAATATTCACACACTAACTGATCTTCATACTTGTAGCAGTTATCGTAGAGTTACAACCTTTCCTCTAAATACTTACTTCTGCTTTACGTATTTTTCTTAATTTTTAAAAATGTGACAGTGTAGTAACCTTTTATTAAATAAAAGGAATCTTGCTTTTGAGGTTACAGGGTTCATGTGATGCTTTTTATTTGTTCAACTCACTAGCTAATTTGTGGGTATAAAATTGTGTTCATCATGTAGAAGCAATACCAAAATTTGAATTCCATGGGGATTCAAGGAGCAAGATTAGTAAATCCTTTATGTAGAACAATGGAATTTTGGAATCTTCCCTTCCTCCTTCTCCTTTCTTCTTCTTTTTCTGACTCCTTAAACTCATAATTTGGCTATGCATTAAAGGGTTAAAACGCTGCTCAGGGTACTTAAATTTGCCCCACAGCAAGTTATTTGGAATTAATCCAAGCATGTAGTAGATATTTAAACCTGATGAAGCACACAGCAATCTCATTTTTTGTGATTTCTGTATTTTAAAAATTATTTTTATTATTTTGCCCCTGGATAATAAAGGTCACTCTCGTTCAGGACAACCTTTTACATTTTAGATGATACTCTTGTTCAGGACAACCTTTTACATTTTAGATGATACTCTTGTTTCAAAACAGGTCTTCTGGGTTCACCACAACCTATCCCCCGGTTATCCACACAGAGGCTCTCTTCATTTCAGCCCTAGCTAAATTTATTAGGTGGCAGCTGGTGGAGGGTAAATTTAGAGCACAGGTGGCCCTGATAGCTGTGGTGGCCTGCAGCTCAGCTACGTAGTCAAGTGTTATGTAGAAACGTGATGGAACAATAGAGGCCCAACCCCAAGCTGTCCTTCCTGTCAAACACAGGTTCAGCTCCACAGGCATGGGCACTCCTCCTTGAGTGTCTTCAAGTAGTTACCAAGCAGGATAAACGATTTGTGCATTTTTATGGCAAATCTATGTTAATAGGGTCAGAATGAAGCATGCTTATTAGACCTTAATGTGCCTTTGGGAACTTTGATCTGTTGTGCTGCATGGAATGAAGCATGCATTTCTGGTATTTTTGGAGCAGCTGGCATCCCTTTCAATTTCACATTGGTGCTATTTAGTAAGAGTGATATAATGGAATTTTCTGGCGGCGATGTTGGAAGAGCACGAGGGACCGCTTGTATAGAGGTCATGTGATGTGACGTGAAAAGTGGCACTTCTCTATGGCTCATATTATCTTGAATAAGTGGCGCTGCTTCTGTTGGCACTGTATTTCAAAATGACTGTGCACCTGTTATCTCAGTGTTAAGCCTGAAACTTTGCTTGATAGAAAGTTGAAAGGTTAGCTGTGTTATGCAGTCCATTCTATAGATAAATTATAAGCTATTTTAGGTTTTTATTATACTAGCATGTTTATGTACTGTTTGTATCGGCCTCATGATACAATACATGATACAAGCTTCACAATTTGATAAATCAGTGTTGGAGCTTATCAGATGCCCAACAAACATTTTGTTAGTGTTTGATTAGATCAACATCTGGTTCTTGGCTTCAGTGCAATCATCACTTACATGTATCATGTAAGAATAAACCCATAAACATTTAAACAGGTTCATCAAAACAAAGACTGAGACTAAGGTGTTAAAAACTCCAGGTGCACTATGATGTGAATACACCTCTACAGTGCCAGTGTCACTGTTGTGTTGAGAATGATTTACAGTGAATATCTATTCATTGGTGGTCCTGTGGGAGTTCTGATCATTATAATGAAAGAGGTAAAACAGCCTAACAAATGATGTGGAGAACAGATGGATTACAGTCTTTGATCGTAAACTATCAAAGTCCACCTATATGGGATCTGCCATGTGGTATCTGTCAACGAGACATTAACTGTAGGTCCTTCAAGTCCTGTAAGGTGCAAGTGGACCTGCAACTTTTGTTGTTCCATCACATCCTACAGAATGGCATGAGACCTGGAAAATTAGGAGGGTGACCCCTTGTCATTTCTATGTAATATTTTTCCAAGTATTCCTGAACTGTTTGTTCAATGTGCCAGGTTGCATTAGCTTGAGAAAAGAGGCCATTGCTGAAAGGGAATACCATTGAAGGTGCATACCTGGTTCACAACATCTGTTGCCAGTTTGTGGTTTGTCACTGTTCTGACCACTGTTGGTAGGTTGTTTGGTCAACCATTGCTGATATTTTCATTTTAACACTGAGTTTTATTTTTTGCGTAAACTGTATAATATGACTGATCATGAATAGCTTTACACTTGTAAGGTGGAGCAACAGTTTTTGAAAACTACTATGTAGAACACACACACACTAATATACCGCTACAGTGTCTAGGTCACTGCTGTGCTGAGAATGATCCACCACCCAAATAATATCTGTTTTAAACATGGTCCTGTCTTCACCCGGATTGGATCAGAGTAAAAGAAGCTAACGTGAAGCAGAGAAACAGATTGTCTGCAGTGGTCAGTTTCAAAGTGCACTTATAGGGTGGAATTGATTAAATGGACAAAGACTAGTGATGCAAGACAGGTGTATCTAATGAAGGGACTTTGTGTTATGAATAAATACCTGCCTTATATCTACTCATTGTACATTTTATCACCTTTACTTACAATATAGATGTGCTTTGTAGTTAACAGTTATACTTGGTTGAATCTCTTGAATGAATTTTCTACTAAGCTCTGTCTCTAAATTATAGGACAGCCAGATCCTCTGGGATAATTAAGCGAGAGACAAAAACAGACTACATTTGATCTGTTTCTGGAGAACAGGCTGCTGATCTGTCTACCACGTAGACAGTTGACTGTGCTATCCAGAAAGGTTATGAGGTGTTTAGGTAGTTCATTCTGGTTTCATGAGCTTCTTATCTGTCTCAGGTCCCTGATTAAAATGGTGTGTGCTCCTGTCCTCCTTACCCACTTTCTCTGAAAGCCTCTCGCTGCTAGACCTCACGTGGATTTCTTCTGATGCTTGTATTGCTGTTTATCTGTGGACCAAAATAACTGTTTACGGTTTAATTTATCTTTAGTAAGAGGAGTGTCAATATGTATTTTATATAGGATTCACAAAATGATATGTATATCTCCAACACAATATAACACATTTTCAAAACAGATGGGAAAGAAATGGCAACCAAACTTTTACTTCAATATTACCATAGTTTTTAAATAGTGAAACAGCAGAAGTCATTATAGTTTATGCCAGTAGGTCTGATATCACCATTTTTGTATCTTCTAATAAAACTGTATCCAATTTACACATCATATCCTTGTATCTGACAGCACATATTGTCTCTCAGTCCTCACCCTGAAAAACTGAAATTAATCACTGGGTTTGTCTTACCCACCCTAGTGTTGTGTTTGGTCAAATCCTCAAATACCAGCTTTCTTTCCTTGTCTTGTGTGAAGTGTTTGTTGGGAAGCCAAAAACTCAACACTGGTGGCAAGACTAAGTGTCTCGCCCATTACAAGTGTTTATAATGCAGTCTTTGAATGACTCATTTGCGATTTTGTTGTTTTCTCTTTGATCGCTTGTACTCACTGTTCTGTGATGTCACTGGCATGTAAGCATCCAATTAATAGGTTCGTTTGAAGCTCAGCCAAGACTTCTGGGAAAAGCGTTGCAGGGAGCCTTTTGTGTAAACCTGTTTACAAACAAGACAGGCTTATCAGTGAGGCTGGTTTAATTTAGAAGTGATTCACCAACCAAGATTTCACAGTGATTTAATGGAATGCCTCTAGCCATTACAGCAGCAGACCTATTTCATTCATAATTAAAGACTAGTATTTATTCATCATATTACACACATCAAAGAATCAGTGATAACATTTAGCTTCTATATGGATTATATTTGTTCTGTCTGAACTTGCTTAGATAAACCGTTTGTCTTCACATTGTGTAGCCTACTGATGACAAGTAAATTAAAATCAAGCTAGCAGTACAGTCAACAAAATGGCAATTTTTACAGTAATCTTGGTTAACAGTTAAAAATGCCCCATTCACCATTAAAATGCTACAGCTACTTCTCTGCACTGTAAAATGAAGTGTTCAGCCTGGTTGAAAAATCAGTGCAAATGTTTGCATGGGTATTTTGCACAGGATTAACTTGCCATTATAGTAGCAAGTTTAGATAGGAAAATTTTGGATTATGACTTAAGTTCAAACTTTTTTTTTTTTCCCGCCCATTCCCTTAGTGTTTAATCCAAGTCATCACACGTAGGGCCCTCAGAAAGACTGTATTTCTACGGCTAATAATCCTGAGCTGAGCTACCCAACCCCCCACCTCAGCATTGTGTAAATGGATTACACACTAGGTGCGTTAAGATCTCATTGCAGAGACTAAGAAGAGGGCCACCTTAAAGGCAAGTTTACCTTCGATTTCCCAGGTGACCATGTGTTGACCAATTAATTAGCTAACTGAGAAAGAATGGGTTTGTCTTGAAAATATAAGGTTAATCATTTAATTCTAAATTACATAATAGCGAAATGTTGGCAAAGCTTGGGTAAAGCTTGGGTAAGTGTTCATGGTGAACTGGTGGGTCACTGCTTACTTTCCCAGCGGACTCATCCAGACATCCTTATGAAACTCAAGCCAGCTGAAATGGAGCCTAGAGTTAGGGTTATGAACGCTTGTTTTGCTTTCGCTGGTTTTGGAGGAAGAAGGCCACAGGACTACAAAATGGTTTAGATTTTCCAAGATACCTTATACTGTAGAGGATGAGTTAAATAAGGTTTATTACTGCAGGGGACAGTTACAGTCTGTACAGTGCTGGAGTTTTTGTGTGCCTATGTTACAAGGAGACTGTGAGTTTTAATTTTAGATATTAGATGAGATACTTGGATATGCTTTAGATATAATGTAGACATTATTTTTTCTGTAAGTGTGCCTTTGCTATACTGCTTCTTGATTCCAAGCATTTTAAATACACTATACTATATATTGGCCTGGAACTATAAAATTGCAGTTATTGTTTAATCGCCACATACATAATTGATTAACGATTTAATTGGCTTTTCCTTATAGGCAGCGATAACAGCACAGCTAAATGGGGTGAATTAGAATCAGAATCAAACTTTATTTATCCCGGAGGAAATTGTTTATGTGGTGACTGCCACATCACAGACACAGAGAGACACAAGACACCAGAATAATGTAAAATAAAAAGTAAGATGAAGTACTATAATAAAATAAATAAAATAAGTCTAATATAAGTCTAAATAGTATCTAATAAAAATCCAAATAAAAATATAATAAAATCTAAATAAAAATAAGAATCAGTGGAAAGATTGGCAGTCTTACTGACTGATTGGCAGTCTTTCTTCCTAGAAATCTTTACTTTGTATCTCATTTTAACTAACATGAAATGACGTGCTGCACTGTTGTGTACATAAAATGTCTGCAGGTACATAGAATCATGAGTAGTCAGTCAACCAAAGCTTACATTTTTCTCCTAAGAGTGTATGGGCATTAATTGCTTTGCAGACAGACAAAACCAATATTTGCAATACACTCTAAATGTGTTGTCACACCATAGGGTTTCTTTCTTACTTTTTTCTATTTATTTGTCTCAACAAAACCGTTGAAAATGCACCAAAGTCATATTCTACTTGTTCTGACAGTATATCACATCATATATCATATCATATATATAAACATGTCATTTGTTTTGTCTTGCTCCCGTTTACTTTCATGTTCCACAACCAAGAGGTGAAAGCCTCTTTACTCTAATGCTGATGGGTAGGAAACAACACTGATATTATACTCATGGCTGATCGTTTGCATTATGATAAACAAGTTGTCCTTTCCGTTGTTCTCACCTTGTCTCTTTGAACTCATTAGGCTCTGTGGATACAACCAGCAAATAGATTATACTGTATCATCAATTGCTTAGGGAAAGGGCACTGTGACCAAGTGCTGGGTGACAAAACAATGTTATAGCAATACTGAACTTTGAACTGTTTTCTAGATGTCTGTTTTCTGTTTGGTTAACATTTGCAGTACTGTGTAAAGCTTCCTTTAGTGTAATTTTAGGAGAAGAAAACATTCATATCAAAACAAGCTGTAAGCAGGTTTGTAAGAGATTCTCGCGGCATAGAATACTACCACCTAGGAAATATAAATGAATGAACTTTACTAATGCAAAATTAAACATAATCTGATATGGTAATGCCAAAATATATCTGGAAAATATGGTGATATTGAGTTTCATCTAAACCACACAGAACTATTGTGACCTTGACAGCAAAACAATTTGGTGCTCATTTATGTCTTACAACTTAGGCTCTTTATTGAACCTGTTTGAATGCCAGAGAAAATGCAAGATAATGTGTGAGTGTTCTTTCAGCTGAACTGACCGTCATGGCAGACCCATAGGTTATACTCTACAGTTGCAATGCAACTACCTAGGTTTATTGGCCGTGCTATTTTTGGAGAGAGAGAGAGAGAGAGAGAGAGAGAGAGAGAGAGAGAGAGAGAGAGAGAGAGAGAGAGAGAGAGAGAGA
>JBBPCX010000006.1:9715080-9725845 GCA_037974365.1 Hydrocynus forskahlii
TGTGTGGGGGGGAGAGAGAGAGAGAGAGAGAGAGAGAGAGAGAGAGAGAGAGAGAGAGAGAGAGAGAGAGAGAGAGACCTGGTCAGATGAGGAGCCCCTCTGACTCTGGACCGGAAACTTCCCTCCGGAGCGCCGCTGGAGCCTGTTAGCACTGCTGCCTCCGCCATATTCTCCAGCAGGAGCCACTCTCAGGTAATACCACGGCAAAAACACGAAGTCTGTGACTCTGAGAAACCCCCATTCCTCTTTCGTAACATCTACACACCCTCACGATTTATTACATCTCAGGAATTTAAATCTTTCAACTTTGCTTTAGGTTGGAGCCCTCACTTTTCTCCAGGTTAGCTTAGCTTCAGCACGTAGCCTTAGCCTGCTCGTGGCTGTCCTTCTAGTCGTATTTTTCTTCTCTGCTGTGGTATATCGGGCTAGTTATATTCTATAAAGACTTTGATTAATTATCTTTATTTTCCAGAGCCGTGCGGGGTCTTTTAAACTGGTAATATTGATCATATAAGCTCGTTTGTTTGCTTTGATGTGGCGTGCCACGGACAACTAACCCAGCTAGCTAACTACGAATTACCCAGTTTTAATAGAGAGAGAGGATACGCAGGTCTTTCACAGTAGTAAACACGGCTGCATTGGGTGTCCTCTGTTTCAAAATAAGATTACCTGTTTGTAGTGCAAATTTCAGTACTGGATTGGAATCGAGCTGTTCTTTTATGCTTAAGGCGTGGCAAACCTCAAGTCTCTCGTAGGACAGCTGTTAACATGTTGACCTGTTCAGACGAATGGTCAGCTCCTGTATCTCTGTTTTCAGACTCTGTATGCATATTAGTGATGTTAAATTAATGTATAAGTTAGAATGATATCTCAGGAGCTGGTTTGACTCGTAAAATTTCACCAAGAACCTTGTTAGCAATCCAAGCTAAGTTGGCTAAGTTGCACAGCCAGGCCTGGTGTGAACATTTCAATTCACTCAAGTCAAATTCACCAAATCAAGAAATTAGTTCACTACACTGAAAGGTACACTCTGACCCTGTTTTTAAAAACCTGACTTATGGCATTAGGAATTGCTGCGAGGTAACTTTGCTCACAGTTAATTTGAAAATGTAATTAACTGTTTAAGTTGGTGACCATATAACACATAAAGCCACATAATGAATTTGTGAAATGTTGGAAGACTGAGGATTATATTCTATAGAAACCCTGCTTCACTGTTCATACGGTGCTCTCAACATTTTCATGATGTTTATGGGTCAGTCATAGTCTAGAAATTGGTGCTTCATGGCTAACATATAAAAGCAAGGTTTACGATGTAAAATCATAATACAATTCATGAATTTGTGAAATGTTGGGGATCTGAGGATTATACTTAATTTATTATATTCTATTGATTATACTCAATAGAAATCCTGCTTCACTTATCAGTGTTGCTCACCTAACATTTTGATCTTGTTTGCGCATCAGTTAGTCCATAAATTGGTGCTTCATTTGAATTGAAATTTGAAAGTGACCATTCTGTCATAACACATCACTGCACACTGCGTGAGCAGCACAAAATTCTGCATTTAACCCGTTCACCAAGTGAAGCAGTGAGCAACCAGGAACACAGTGCCCGGGGAGCAGTGTGTGGGGACTGTACCTTGCTCAAGGGAACCTCAGAGGTGCTTAGCAGTCTTGGGAACTGAACCCACGACTTCATGACTGTATAACACAAGCACAAGGTTTATAATGTGAAATCATAATACAATTCATGAATTTGTGAAATGTTGGGCATATGAGTACTATATTTGATAGAAGTCCTTCACAAATCAGTATGTCGCTCATTTAATATTTTAATGTTGTTTATGGGTCCATCAGAGTCCAGAAAGCCTCAAGGAATGACATTTCTGACTGCTGTACCTCCTGAATAATCTGCTGGATGTCCTCTCATAGTCGTTACAATCAGGTGGGCTGATCTCTCGTTATGGCTGATGTCTATCAAAATTCAATGTAGTATAGCCTAATGAATGTGCCCCTGTAGAGTTATCCAGCTGTTTTGATTTTGTTTTTTAAAAACCTTGAGAGAAAGCAGTTGCATGGTCATGAAAAGCTATTGGTGTAACACTATTTTTAACTTTTCTTTACAGCCTATGCGCCTCCATAAAGCCATCACATCTGCTTTCATCAGCGCCACCACTCATCTTCTGCTTGGAGGAAACCTCCAAGGTAATAATGGAGCAAATTGTTTGAATGGTATAGTCACATAGGTTTGTTTAATGCATTTGGAGTCTGCCTCCACTGACACAACGCGGACTCAAAAATCCATGTTATAGACTCCTGGACCAGACCACCAGATAATGTAATTCTATAGTCTGAATAACACCTCCCATTGGACCTGTACCGTACCCCAGACCTTATTGTTTTAGTATTGTGAAATGCAGAAG
This sequence comes from Hydrocynus forskahlii, assembly GCA_037974365.1. Classification (NCBI taxonomy): domain Eukaryota; kingdom Metazoa; phylum Chordata; class Actinopteri; order Characiformes; family Alestidae; genus Hydrocynus; species Hydrocynus forskahlii. Next base: position 9,717,507 of record JBBPCX010000006.1, read on the forward strand.
TACTTTGGACAAATTCATATGCAACTGGCTGTCTTAAAGCAGTGTTTGCTGACCTGTCTGGGTGTTGCAGTTTTCAGTGTGCAGCAGCTGATTTCCATCCATTGCTTTTCCTGTTTCTTAGGTGCTACTGGGAATACCCTGTATAGAATATGTCCGGTCCTGTCTCAAGCCGCTCTCGAGTTTACCCTGATGTAAACACACAGAGACCCAGAGAGTACTGGGACTATGAGTCCCATGTGGTAGAGTGGGGGTGAGTATTCGCACTGTTGTGTGCAGACCCTTTTCTCAACGTTTTGGGCCCAAACCAACATCCTGCTTAGGCCCCCCACACACTACCCACTCCAGTAATAATGACTTTCTAAAAAAGAAAAGAAAATCTTTAGTCTGATTGCGGTTTATTAAATATTAAATAACCATCTCTTCTACTACTTGCTAAAAAGGACACACTCTGGGGACCCATGGCGGCTTATAATTAAATGCTGTTTAGTCTGAAGTATCCTACCCATGGGTAGCTCCAGGTAACTACATCTGATAAACATTCCAATAGTAGTTTAATTATAAAGTACTGACGATTATGAGTGTCACTTGAGAATAAATTAATAAAGATTCTAAATGTGTGTAGCATTTAAATCTATTCATAATCTAATTTGTATTCCAATCTTATGCTATCTATCAATATTTCATAGATAGCTGTTTCATCGTTTCCTTGGTACGGTTAGGCGAACAGTGCTTAGATGTTGTGTGTTTTAGAGTGGTGTTTCTACAATTATGTGTTTGTTTGGTGTATTTGTGCTTTAGAAACCAAGATGATTACCAGCTTGTGCGTAAGCTGGGTCGGGGGAAGTACAGTGAAGTGTTTGAAGCCATAAACATCACAAACAATGAGAAAGTTGTGGTTAAAATACTGAAGGTACTTTGTATGTGTGTGTGTGTGTGTTTGTGTTGCTTTAAACATGAGCTTTCAATGAGGCAAGAAATTAGCTGTTGTAACCTTGGGGTAAACACATCTCATTACACTAGAACTTGTGTGTTTTTTAATCAATAGCCTGTGAAAAAGAAGAAGATTAAGCGAGAAATCAAGATTCTTGAGAACTTGAGAGGAGGCCCCAATATCATAACGCTTTTAGACATTGTCAAGGATCCTGTGGTGAGTGTTGTGTGCTTATTTTATTTTATTCTGTTTTACGTATTTCTTTAGGTTGTCAATCACAGTAACATCACTTTAAGATGATGAGCTATCTACATATTCATTTTGTAATAGTGTTTTAGTGAAGAGTTTAAAATTGATCTTATTTGTATTTTCCTATAGTCACGAACGCCTGCATTGGTTTTTGAGCATGTAAACAACACAGACTTCAAGGTAAGGGAAAGACAACTGATATTTGCCTAGATGGTGTTAGTTATTTGTATTTTGCTTATATTTGATACTAAATAAGTTCAGTAACTAGCTAATGCTACTTATTGTATGAGACAGTTTCGCACATTTCAAAAACAGCTAGCTCAGTAGGTGAGGATTTTGTGAGAATTTGAAATAACTGCAACCAGGTACAATCATGAAAAATAACCCCACAGTGGATACACGATTGGTATCTTGCAATAAGCAAATTTATTATTTTGTCCATCTTTGTTGCAATTTTCTGAGGCAAATAATGTGAGGCAGGGAAGGGCACTCATGCTGTATAGGAATGCCGCTGCTACACGTGTACCAGAATACCATGGCACAATTATGCATGATTCGTGGTTGGTAGTAGCCTAGCGGGTAAAACACTTGCCTGTGAACCTGATGACCACAAAGTTGCAGGTTCAAAACCCCACTTTCTACCATTGTGTCCTTGAGCAATACACTTAACCCTCAGCTGCTCAAGGGGGACTGTCCCTGTAACTAATTATTGTAACTTGCTCTGGATAAGGGCGGCAGCCAAATGCCTGCCTTTTTCATTGTGCTAAACAGCCACCTGCCTCTTAGTTTAAAGTAAATATTAGCATTTAAAATGTACTAAAATCTTATGACTTGCAATGTAATGTGCATGTAATATTATACATAAAAATAACTACATTTTAGTAAAAAAAAAATCATAAATTTTCTTAATAGGAAAATTTGTTATTTGCTGAATATTTTAAGGAAAAGCACTTTTCCATAGGTCTCATTTAGTTTTATAGGGAGGGTGATAGACTGGTCTACTATTGGAAATACTGTTTTTGAAGTACTGTGTTTAATTTGTTTTAAACTGTTGTAGTCTACATCAGTGTACACACTTAACAGTATTGTTTGTGTGTGAATTTACACTCATTTAATGAATGTGTTGTGAAGAACAGTGTATCTGTTTTTTTTCACTGTTTGCCCCAAAACTACCTAAATGTAGTAGATGAATACTTATTGTATGTCATGTTTTTGTCTTTCACAGCAATTGTATCAAACATTATCAGATTATGACATTCGCTTCTACATGTATGAAATTCTGAAGGTAAGATGCCTGCTTATCTCAATTATATAGAAAGTACTCAATCTAAGTTTTTAATGTTGTAAACTGATTTTAATTGAACACCTCTTCTAATTTCATATCTCTTCATCTTCATTAGGCTCTAGACTACTGTCATAGCATGGGCATTATGCACAGGGATGTCAAACCACACAATGTCATGATTGACCACGAGCACAGAAAGGTAGGTCAATATGAAATTCTCTTTACCTTGAGTTATTCTCAATTCCTCAGGTCATGTCTTGGGTTAAAAAAAGAAAAGTTGTCTCCACTTTGGTCATATTGTAATCTAAAATTAAAAATCTTGTTAATCCAATGATTACAGCATTATTTATTTGTAATTACTTAAAGCGTGAATCATAATGGATCCTCAGTGAATTTGTTCATTAAGGGATGTTTCCCTATCCCCTCATAAAGCTTCGTCTGATAGACTGGGGCTTGGCAGAGTTCTACCACCCTAACCAGGAGTACAATGTGCGAGTCGCCTCCAGGTACTTCAAAGGTCCTGAACTGCTGGTGGACTACCAGGTGCGGGTGTTTCTCTCTCATTCTCTCTCTTGCTCGCTCGCTTACTCTCATATTAACTCGCTCAAATGTGTTTTTTTTTTATTTATTTAATTTGCTTAAATGATTTTATCACCTTTTATTATTATTATTTTTTAGATGTATGACTACAGTTTGGACATGTGGAGTTTGGGTTGTATGCTGGCCAGTATGATCTTTAGGAAGGAGCCATTTTTTCATGGACATGACAATTATGACCAGGTGGTTAAAACAAAACAAAATTATTGTTTCTGTGTTTAATTTAGCAATGAATTAATGCAGTATCATTTTAGTTATGTCTATCTAATATAATGGGCAGCACTTTAATTGTTTTCCGTCCTACTTGATTATATTTGATTACTTATATGATTACCACATTTAACCTAATACAGCTTGTACGGATCGCGAAAGTCCTGGGCACAGAAGACTTGTACGACTACATTGACAAATACAACATTGAACTGGACCCACGTTTCAATGACATTTTGGGCAGGTAAGAATTACCAGAGTTTGAAACTGGTGAGCAAGTGTAGTTCCAGTTAAAAAAAACATGGATTTGTATGTTTTTGTGTTGGTGCATTTGATTTTTAATGTAAATTTTTGATAGAGCTTGTTACAAATTCAGTTTGTATATTACAGAATGTTATTTCTGTGATCAGGCACTCGCGTAAGAGATGGGAGCGCTTTGTGCACAGTGAGAACCAACACCTGGTGAGCACTGAAGCTCTGGACTTCCTTGACAAGCTGCTGCGTTATGACCACCAAGCTCGCCTCACTGCTCGCGAGGCCATGGATCACCCCTACTTCTGTAAGTCACCTGCCTCTCCTCCCAAACTTTTAACAGTTGCATTGAGTGATGTAAAGGCCCGGGTTACTGTGTGCTTTGTCAGCAATGTTTATTTTCAGTCTTATTTTTTAGATTTGTAATTTTGACAAATCTTATCAAAATGTTCAGCTCTTCAGTGCATTACATGCATTATAGTCTGTTGCTCCCAGACAGTGGGACAGACTTAGACTAGCACTGAGTGTTGCAATCGGTCAAACAGTTTAAGGCCCAGCTTAAGACTTACCCTTTTAGACAAGCCTTTAGGTAGTTTTTATTAGAATATATGAATGTTCTACTTTATATTATACATTTTAAAATTTTTATGGAATTGTTCAGAGTTTTGTGACATCTGTCTGCAAAAAGCACATTATAAATAAACTTTACTTACTTTACTAACTTAAACTTTTTTGTTTTTTTAAGTGCAACTAAAACATGATTTAGTAAATAATATTTAGTAAATATTCAGGTAAAAATGCCATTGTGGAGTTTTCAGAAAAATTCCTTGCTGTGTAGTGCCTTTTGAAGCTGTAAAACTATGCTGTTCTTTATATGTAGATAGTTTTAGAACAGTATAACTACAGGGATTAATAAAATTAAGAGGAACTGAGCTTGTGATTTTGATGAGAGTAACAGATTAAGTGAAAATCTAACATGGATAAACATAGCTGAATTGTGAAATGTACTAACAAAAGGTGAAACACTGCTATGAGTGTAAATTTACCAAACAGTTGCTTCATAAGTGCTCTATTCCTTGCCAACTTGTGTCCACATTTTATGAGACCGAGAATGTTTGGTTTCAACTCTAGAAGCAAGATTTGGCCTCAGTTCTAAAGAATGTAGCAATCTGTCATGAACCACATCAGATTTCTCAGCTTATCTCACTGGCAAATCACCTTCATGCTGGATTGTTAGAGGAATGTTAGATGAGAGGTGGCTAATCACAAGCACGGTGCTCCAAATACAATACAGCAGTGTATTAAAATAAATAAATTGACGAATCCTGTATTCTGTATAATGACCATCTTAGTTATATGTACTCACTCAGTTTATTTTTAATAAATGCACTTTCAGACCCTCTTACTTTGAGCAGGCACAGCTTTTATCATTGTTCCAACTATATTAGGAAGAATGTAATTAAAAATGCTGTATATCCATTTGTAACAATTTTGGCTATAATCTGTTTTTGAAAAAAAAAAAAAAAATTGCATGTATAATTGCAACGCCATTTTTTTGTTCTTAATATAGCTTATATTTGTTGTATTTGTAAAGCCCATGCCCAACAATGTATATCATGGGATGACAAAAAGATGATTCTTGAAAGTGGGTAATGCATTTTTGAAAGAAACCCTTCTTTTTAAGATGTTCTCAAACAACTGCTTATTCTGAGATCAGATTTCATAGATCATTTCATAACTGGTATATTGTGACCCTGGTGTCTGCCTGTTTTCAGACCCTATTGTGAAGGACCAGGGCAGAGGAGCCCCCCCTGCTGGAATGGCTGCTAGCTCCACCCCAGTCAGCTCCTCTAGCATGATGGCAGGTATGCTCTCCATTTTCAAGCCTTTTTTAAGACCTAAATTACATTTATTTAGATGCAAATTAAATAGATTCTGTATTGGGCTTTTCAAGATAAATTTACTATATGTTTACTTTCACAAAATTATTCTGACAATGAGGTATTTTTTATTTTTTTATTTTTTTAACTTACACTTAGACATAAAGCTGTAAAGCTGGAGCGCCGTTTATGTACAATACAGCTCAAACTTCAGACACACTATTCAGAACATTTTTCATTATCCCAGCCACTGTTACAGCTGTGACCATCACACAGTTTATATGTCTGCTGTCTGCCATTGGTTGTGGGTGCTTTTGAACTTGACTTGTGAATTTTGAGCACACTTGCTTCTTTGTGCCAGAAACAAATAAAGCAGTTGCCCAATGTGAGATAATAATTCTGTCAGAATGAATAAATGTCTGACAGCTGTTTATCACTCTCCTACAGGCATCACCTCCATGACAGCCAGCACACAGCCCATAGCCAACATTGCAGCTGGCTCTCCTGTCATCTCTGCCCCCAACACGCTGGCTACACAAGTACCCACCGCCACGGGAGCTCAACCTTGAACCTCTTTTTCTTTCTGTTTTCTCTCTCTCTCTCTTTCTCTCTCTCTCCTCTCTTTGTCTCTTCGTCCCTCTTCTCTTCTTTGTTTCTATTGGCAATGTGGACAGAGCCACTGACTTTTTTTCGTTATTATGTTGACAGTAACACAGAACTAATGCTAAGTTACCCTTTTTTCTCTTCTCTTCAGTTCTGTTGTATAGGGATATGGACTCCCGTTATCTTTTAGCACCCGCCTGGGTGAGTTACAGTAGGCATATGGGTGCGATTTCTCTCTTCTCACCGTGACTGTCTAGAAACACACATACACATGTAGACCTGAAGAAGGAAAATAAAAATTTATTTTATATGTCCCTCAAGTATTCTTGTGCTTGAAAAACAGTTCTTTGACCTACCTGTTCCCTTTCAGTTGTGTTTTTGTGGTCAGGGGAGCGTAAAATTTTATAGCTTCACCTTTGGGTGTTCCTACACTGTGAAACTTGATTACAGACTTCACAAAACCTGAGCGGGATGCAGACTTGTTCATTGTTCGCTGGGTTAATGGTTGCACCCGTTCCGCTGTATCGTGCTGGAGCTTCAGTTGTATTGTTCATGTGGACTTTAACGTTCTTGGACCGGGGGCCAAATTCAATCAAAACTGCTAAAACATTACTGACGGTGTGTATTCAATCATTGTGTGTATAGAAAAACTCGCTGATCAGTAAGTAGTCGCTGTTTAATTGTTGCTTTATTGATTATATGGAGAATTAATAGCAGGTTGATTGGATTTGGCTGTGGACTTAGATACTCAATAGTTACTTTTAGGACATGTGGCCAATACTGAGTACCACAGGGTCATTAGTATGCCAATTTGTGTTACTCACAAAACTGAAATTGTCTTTTGTTTTTTTCTTTTTTTAATGAAGCTTCTGACTTTTGTTTAATACTATGAAGAATTTTGTAAGTTGTTTTTTCCCCCTCCTTGATAGACTATTCATTGAAATGTCTCTCAAAACCCACAATTAAACCAATTAAAGAGGCAAAATATCTCTTTAGCACTGCATGTTGTTTTTACTCTTATATAATTGACTGAAAATGGCAAACATTAACATTTTTTTCCCTTCCCCTAAAACCTCTGCTTAGATGGGCAGATATGTCAATAACTTAATGCTAATTTAGTTCGAAATGGTTCTTTATTTTGGTCTTGTCTCTCAGTGAAATACTTGGTGTGTTGAATAGTTTGTACAGAGACTGAACTGACCCACTGCCTGTATCAAGTGTGGATAGTTAAAATCTATTGAAATAACATTGTGTATTGTAAATTAAATCATATAAAGTTTGCAATAGATGTTTGGCAGCTATTTTCTTTGGGTTTTTTTTTGTTTACTCATTTAAATGAGAAAATATATTGTTCTAGGACATGTTACTCCAGCATTTGGCTGTAAATCCATTGCAGCATTTTTTTCTTTTTCTTTTTTTTTAAGGCAGTGGATGGCATGTTAAGCCAAATGAAAGGCAAGGCTACCTCACATTTATGATACTCAATAAAAAGGATGACAACTCTTAAGTGTTCAGTGAGGTTTAAACAATAGATGAGTAAATAGTTCCATTGTTAACCTATTTTCCCCTTTTATTGAAAGTTTTTTTTTTCAGTTCCTGTATGTGGGATGCCAGAGGCTGCATAGTATCTGTTACATGATTGGTCTCCCATGTTGCTCTGTAATTAGATCATCATCTGTTCGTTAGACCCATCTTTGGTAGACTGAAGCAGAAGGGATGCTTTCCAGGTGAAAGAGAAATCTACAAAGTCATAGACCACTGATTTACTTCAGTGCATGCAAATCTCTCACTGGATGGACAGTACAAAAGCTTTGTTCATTATGAGAAAGATTACTGGTAGTACTTCACATTCTTCAGTCCTGGCACAAGTCACCAAAGAAATGATCCCTTGACAACTGTAAGCCTGTCCTAGCTGTATCGAAGAGCCATATCAGTGTTTTCCATGGGCGATGTGTTCGAGCCTGTATTTGATCACTTGTCAGGTTAATTTCTCAATGGAATGTTTAAAATGTCAAAAACTTTGGGGTAAGATATAGCTGGGACCAGGTCTATCCGTCCAGATCTATTATAAGAAAATGTGCCTAAACAAAAAGTGTTTGGCTGCCACCTAGTGGTTAACAGGACAGAAGGTATGACATTTATGGTAGTATTCTGTTTTGTGTTTGAATTTCTTGGGTGCCTGTGGCTCAGCAAATTTTGATCACAAGCCTTAGATTGTACTTATGCCAAAAAATAGTGACAAAACTGAAAATGTCTCTAGATTACTGGCAGTATGTCAGGTTACTATCAGATCTCTTACCTGAATAAAACAAAATGTGGTTGGACCATGGTT
>JBBPCX010000006.1:9752061-9764009 GCA_037974365.1 Hydrocynus forskahlii
TTAACATCAGGGGTGCTAATAATTGTAGCACACATGATTTGATGTAAAAGAATTATTTCTTAATGTGGGATTTTTTTACCATTGAATAAATGCTCTTGAAGGTTGGATTAAAGGTTAAAGGTTGGATTTTCCTTTTTTCATTGTGGTCCTATATTTAGAACAAAACTGAATTTATTAGAAGCTAAAGAACACATCTTAACCAGGGGTGCCAATAATTGTGGAGGGCAGTGTATAAGAAATGATCTAGAACTATGCTGAATAATCTTAAGAAATATTCAATGCATTGGGTATATTCAAGATGATTTTACATGCCATGGTATGATCTTTAGTAGCGAATGATTTTAGAACGGGGTTGTTCTAAAAACCTTCAAGAGTGCTTGAACTTTGTCATCTAGTATCAGACAGTGCATGGAATTGGCTATTTTTCTTTCCTAGTTGACATGAAATGCAATTTTTCCCTGTTTTGGTTGGTCATCAGAAGACCTATAATCTTTTTGTTCATCTATTTGGAACTGTACGTGATTTACAAACCCTCAGCCTGTACTGGATTTTCATCTTCATTGAGGAGCGAGCACATTGTGTGTTAGTACTTTTATTGTGGAAATTGAAAAGCAGAGTTGTGCTGTGTAATCTCATCATGGCAATCTTTGTGGAGAGATTGTCCTTCCCCTTTTATGCCTCATTGCTGGCTAGCAGCTCCACACAGAGTAACAATATTTTACGTTCAGAGAGCTAACAGAATCTTAGTTAATATGATAATAGAGTTATGGGTGGGAACATTTAATGTGATTACATTGAGTCAGATTCTATTCTGCTGGTGGAATAATCTCTGGTTCCCTGCAGAAAGTGACTACTACAAGATAATATATACAGTGGCATCATTTTGTTTTGACCTTTGCAGTCATATTGCCTTCCAAGTGTGTTGAGAATCAGCCCAGCTGAAACGTCCTCAGGGTTGCTTGTAGAGACTGCAAATCACACAGTAATGGCTATTAAACAGAAAATAAACACAAGGAAAGAGCAGTTTACAGCTCAAATCTATCACACGCCTGATGAAATACAATAAATTACCCCCCAAAACTCACAGGAACTTGAAAAATATTTTTGTTCCTTACAGAGGGGAGACCTGAGATTTATACTGTACTGCTGCTTGCCTGTTAAGATCTAAGTACAGTTGAGTAGAACTTTGAGGCTAATGCAAAACTTTGTATAGTACTAGTGGCCTTATGAATATGTGCAGGAATTTTTGGAGAAAGCCTCTGTCCTGTATCACGTCTGTGGGGCAGAATGTTATGAGTTTCCTCCCATCTATATTGATATGTAGACACGGATCCAAGTTTTTAAATGTTACCCTGAGGAGTGATCACTCGGCAGAGTACGGAGTGTTCCATTTCATATTGCCTTCTTTGTGGGGTAACTCCTTTCCTTACAACAATATTGCTGCCATGGCAGATTGCAGAGATGGCTGGGCAAAATGACAAAATTCCCCTAATCTGTATTTCTGCAAAGGGCCTGCCATGTTGATGTATCATATGTGGACCACTTGGCTAAATCAAGTGTTCCATTCCTGCAGGGGGTCTTCAGGTTCAACTGCAGGGTTGCATGCTTGCGCTGGGAACGCAGGAGGTCAGAATCTTCAGCTACTGAACCACTGAGCCATTATACCACAGCAGAGGGAGGAGTTCACCTCTGTTCGAGTGAATGAGCAGCACAATGAGCGGGGTGATTGGGGTTCATTTCCTACAATCAAGTTCACTAAGGAGTCGTGAACTAAGTGGTCTCCAAGACTCAGAGGCTCTGCTCTGGATCCATGAGTGCAGACATGCTTAGTTTTGTACACCACGGCGGAGCTCGGTCTGACAGCGGACAGAGGCTGCTCCAGCATATGAAATGTGCTACTGCCACTTTTGTCTACAGTACTCATAAAGTGCAACCACACATGCATGGACAACGAGGCTCCTTGTGAAAAGCAAGATGTTCATACAGACTCTTGCCAGTGGAAACATAAGTAGACAGAAAACCATGAGCAAGTCTGGAAGCCATTCTTCTCTTCATGTCAGATCCATCATTTGTTGAGTTCTACATGGGTTGTGTCAACAATGTAATATGGCATATGATAATGTTTTGGGGTTTTGGACATTTCCCTCCCTCTCAAAACCTGATATGGTCTTTTTTACCCATTTGATATGGTGCTCTTCTAGTTAATCAAGAGTGTGTGGTCATGGCATCATCAATTATAATGCTAAATATTTACCACACATAAGAGCCATTGCACAGTAATGCAGCTTTTGCCTGCAGACGCAAGCAAACTTAAACACAAATATTCTTTGACTCCATTTTTAAACCTGATGCCACACTAAAATGTGATTTTATTTGTTGCTTTCACACAGCTGGTTAATAGAACACTAAAGTTGAATACCTGAAGTTTATTGTGCTCATAGTTGTTTATTTATTTTTACTTATTAAAGTTCAAATGAGTCGTGGCACTCAGTTTTTGTAATCCATCTGCATAAACTCAGCATATATGGAGTTACAGTATGGCGGCCAAAAGCACAATGTTTGTGTTCATTGGATAATATTTGGGTGGAGTGCCAAGGGTGAATAAAGTAGATTTATGATTTTATGAATCCCATCCATCAGAAAATGTTTGTACAATGAAGACTCGATAATTTATTGACCAATCAACCATTACAGCGAATGTATTCAGCCATTTCCCATTACAAAACAATGAATAATAAAAACTGAAATAATTAATGTACGTTAAGACAAAATGTACCCTGTAAGTTCCCCAATGCTGAAGTGTTTATTGTGCCCAACTGGACTTGAACGCTATGGGAGTGAACTCACAGAATAAACCACCACTTGATACACACAACATCAAGACATTTTTTTTAACACAATATATTAAACCATTGTGTTTACACATTACAACAAAATGAAATCCAAAACTAATGCAAAACTGCAGATCATATTTAAACCAAAAACGTGGCTGTTAGTTGGGTGTAAAAGAAATCTACACTATGAGGAATACTGTAGTCTGTGTGTATTGTCAATGTTTACATTAATTTAGCTACACTGTTCAGTTGCCTTGACCAATATGTGTTGCTTGAATACAAATAATCAAATTTAAGTCATAATAGCAATCAGGTTAAAACAGTGATTAACACAAAAAGTTAATTGCTCATGTTTTTGAATTCTCATGTATTGTAATCATGTTTCATAATGTTTCTGTTTTATATTAATTACACATCTCAGGAATTATATATTTTGTCTGTACTTTTGTTCTGTATTAGTGGTCTAGAATCTTGTATGGAACTGGGAGCTGCTGTCAGCATTGTTGGCTCCCTGTTAAATCGGAATACCTGTGGTTATTCTGTCAGCAGCCTTTAATATCACTCTTATTGTTTCATACTGAATAATTTAAAGGTATGGAAAACTGTCTTGGCTGAAGCTTCAGGTTTCCTTCTCTCTTTTCACTTTGGAATGGTGTGGATTGTTGCACCCCAATTGGCTTCTCACAATGGAAAAAGACTGACTTTAATGTTTCTTAATACCACTGTTGAAATAAGGCATTAAAAGAGACACTAGATTATAATAGATTTAGTAAAATGAGATAACACAGTAGAATTCACGCTCGTGTAGACTGCATACACTGAAATTGGATAATTATTAGCAATCATTGATTAATAACATTGATGCATTTGCTTGTAGTACTTACCTGCAGATTCACTGTTGTTTGGTTTTTTCAGATTTGTTAATGTTTTGTGTCATGTACGATGATCTCCATGATGACCAAATTCAGTCAAATTTGTTCTGATTAGTTTTCTAGAATAGTGTTTCCTGGCACTGAAGACCAGACCTGCTTTAACATGCCTAATTCAATGTGATAGGGGTTTGTTAATGAGATGATTAGTTTGATCAGGTTTGTTAAGAGCAAGGAAAACACCAAAATGTGCATAGCAAATGGGTTTGAAAATAACTCTCTGTAACAGTAGTTGTCAAACCAGTCCTCATAGTCCCCCATATGGTCCACACTTTCCCTTTATGCCTGTGTGTTGTTAGCTGGGTTGGAACAAAAACTCTGACCATCTGTGAGTCTCTGAGCGTTGGAATCACGGCTCTAGTATTATATAGTATTATATATTCTTCACAGAGTCTTTGCTAGAAACTCTACACCAATGTTCCTCCTCCTGATTGGTCCACACTGGCTCAGTGCCCACACTTACTGATTAGAATCACCTGCACCTATTTCTTGTTCATGGACTCATTAAGGGACTTCCTCTGTGCTTTTTGAAGTCTTGGCCATAGTATTTTAGAGCCTTTTCTTTAGATTCTGATATTATTTCTGACCATGAGTTTGCCCATAGTTCTCAACACACCAGAATGACAAAGCTCCTTTGCACCAGCTACTCGCTGCCTATGACTCTTGTCACAGCCTCTCACTTTACCCTGCATACAGCCTGTGAGGAAGACTTTTGGCAGACAGAACCACAGATATCTGAGGCTGTAGCTGGAGTAAAAAAAAAATTAAATGGTTTCCAAAGGGTTCTTTGGGTAACTCACCCATTACCATTATCATTTATTTGAGCCATATAACTAGAAAATGAAATACTGTCTGTGCTCTCTGCCAAAGCTATCAACAGAGTATCAGATCCACTTTAGTAGCTCACGAAGGAAAAGAAAAACAAAGGAGCCAATATAATAAAGTCTTGAAACCTGTGAACCCTGGTCAGATGAACTCATGTGCATTCTTCTCTTAAATGTCCTCGAATCACATCATGTGGTCTGATGATTTACAAATACAAAGTGGAATAATAACAATGCAAATGGCTGAACTATGTAACAGGAGGTTAGAAATACCATTGAAGATGCCTGTCATTGTCACCTTTTTTATATCAATATAATTTCAATGTATAATTTTTTTACCTGTTAGATTAAAATTTATTCAATATTATTAGACTTAATTAGCTAATATTAAACTTCTCATAAACCCTTGTATAATAAGGGTAGTCTAATTGTAAAGTGATACCAAAATGAGTACACAAAATAAAAGGGAACTCCTTTGCTGTCACGCTAGGTGCTTGGGATTTTCAGTGTCAGTGAAATGTTTTCCTCTGTCCAGCTGTCTTTACCTCTCTCATAATAATCTTTTGATTTATTTCCTTCACATTCTTAAGGGTCAGCTGCTCAGTAATGGCAAGTCCAGCTGGATGTCTCCCAGAAAATTATAACTTAGAGGGAATCATCACCTTAAAACAGCTGAGACATCGCCCCAACTCACACACACACACACACACACACACACACACACACACACACACTTCTCCGACTTAGATATGCACATTTTGTCTGTTCCTTCAGAAAATGATGAGCAAGAAGGTATAGAAGGTCTATAAATACAGCTCATTTTAGAATGTGCTGTTCTTGCTGCTTTAGCAGTCATTCTCCAACATACATGGTGTCCAACTCTGCATGGTGACTATGCTGGAAACTGGCACAGTCGCAGAATGGATAGAGACATTGTAAATGGATTCCAAGTCCTTCCAGGTCAAACCATTTCTTAGAAATTGTGATGTTTTGATCTTTATGGAACTCAGAGGCTTCTGTTTATGGTTCTTTCTGAGACTAATAAGACAGAATCCAAGAAAGTTGGCAGTGCTGCCCTGGGTTTTGTTCACAGTTTGTCTATGTAATGTTCAGGTCCCAAAACTGAGGCATGCAAAAAATTTTGTGATATTTTTGATATTTTTCCATTTTTCAAAACACTCAAACACTCTCAAAAGTGCCATATCTGGGAAGCCACGTTTGGACATTAATATGGTCATTCCTAGCCTCACTAAACTTTGTAGGATTGAAGACAAACATGTTCTCAGAATTACTGATCCACAGAAAGTTTGACTTCAAATACTGGTGCAGAATTAATAAAAGGTTGCATCAAAAGAAAAAAATATGATTGATACCACGTGGGTTTATAATACTCTTAATTTCACACTCATTTAGGAGTTTTGCACTTTTTTCCAAATCTGGATCCTTTAAAATAAAATAAAAATAAAATGGATTGCAGACCAGACTTTCAGGGGTTTTGGTAAACAGACAATACCTTTGTCTTCCATCCTGGTGAGGCTAGGAACAGTAGTTAATGCACAAACATGACTTCCCAGAAAAGATATTTTGAGGCTATAAAAATGAAATAACGTCAGAGGCGTATCACGTCAACTAAATCTAATTCATTGTGGCAAGATACATATGATGTTGTCTTATAAACTAGTAGAGCTTCAAATATAGGACCCTGAGGTACCATTACTGCTGTAAGATATTCTTAAAAATATGATTGCTAAGTAAAATCCTGAATAAGATGAAAAAAACCCAAAGACAGATGATCACATGGGTCGCATGATGATCAGTAGCTCATGGAAGACACTACATTTATAAAGTCCTCTCATTTACTCCTTTTCATCTCTATAAACTCTGTAACAGTGTAAATTTTGGCAATTTTATAAACCAACAATGCACTCACAAAGGTCATAAACACTCAATCACGTACCTGGTAGGGGATATGTTTCACACTGGCTGCTTTTCATAGTGTTTACACACTTCTTTTGTAGACCATTAAATATCTGATCCCTTCTGTCCTCTGATCAGTAATAGACCAGTTTTGAAAATATCTTTCGTTTACTTATTGGTCTCTCAGAGTGTTTATGAGTATTGCACAAAAAGTTAAACCAACATCGATCAGTGATTTATGGCCATTTCATGAAACAGCCTTTGGAGAGGGAGAAATTAATCCTAACAAATTTCTTCTCATTTATCCTTGGGGGTCCATTTAGACTCCTTTTGACCTCATGTCATCGACTCCAGAACAGAAAATATCATTTCATGACAGTGAAAGCCTACCCCTCAGCACACGGTGCTGCCAGTATCGTGAATCCAGGAGGATTCACATCTCTTACAGAAAACACCCAGCCAAAGCCACACATTCTTCACAGTACACTTGGGTTACAGTTCTCATTTTTACATTACAGATGACAGTGAGGAGATAGAAGCTGCACAATTTTACTGTGTTAAAATCCTGTAGCACTTCCTCTGTGATGATAGATATAAAAATACAAAACAGGATGCAATAAAGAAAAAAGCAGTACCAAAGGTAGTCACAGTCTACAGTCTATGGCATAAAGTGGAATACCTTTCTACCTTTGAAGAACTGCAGCTCCGGAAAAAATAAGAGACCACTGCAATATATTTTTAAATCAGCATCTCTATGAATACAATAACCATTCCATGCCAATGTCTGTTAAATTCCTACACAAGCACCTCATTCTGCTTTATGAGGTACTGATTAGTGATCACCTGAATCAAATCTTATTTAATGAGGAAAAGTATAAAAAAAAATCAACACTGTCCTATTGCAATGTGACAAGTTTCCTTTAAAATTATGCTTTAAAGAACAATATTTTTATTTGGAAATTAGGTAATTAGGAGAAATATTGTCAGCAGTTCTTAAAAACTAAGGCAAAGCTGTTCAGTTCAATACTTGCATCTATAAAAGATCAAACCTGAGAAATGGGACATTTTTGCAGTGGTCTCTTATTTTTTTTCAAAGCTATATATACTAAAAAATCTCCAACATGGACATTAATAATGATAATAATAATTAGAAGAAGAAGACAAAGATGATGAAGAAGAATTGATGCAGTAGAGAATTTAACAACTAACCATGTGAAAGAAACTGTAGCATTAATCCAAAAAAGAAGTTAACTTCTTCCACTTACAAACCAAAAAGAGCAGAGATTGTTATTGGCATGAATAAAACTAGGGGTTGTAGTACAGTAACACCATCAGTAGTTATAAACGTACAGGAAGTCTGAAGGACACCTCATCAACACACCAACAGTTCAAGGATTTCTTGTGTAAACAGTGTGTCATTTTGACACCGTGCATATTGACACAAGGCGTGGTCTGAAACTCACACAAAGAGTTGTGGTATGAAATCTAAACTGACCTAGAGGTAGAGGATCATTTATGCAGTAGAATATGAAACTTTCATTGGAAAGATTTATGAATTTACAGAATAGCAGAGCTGGCTAAGAGGAGAGAACGAAAGGGTGAACTCATATTTTGCAACTGTTGAGTGTCCTCAGGAGAAGTCAAATAGTAGTTAACAGCTGTTCAAACATAAAACCATTTCAGTGTGGTTAATAAGAAAAAGGCCACGGAGGTTGTAAAATATCTTCTAATAAAAAGCAGTGGTTATTTTTTGTGCAGTGTGTCGGGGATCCCTGGATTCTTTTTTTTTTTTCATCACGGTTGAAAATTCAGGGCATTTCACAATAATTAACTAACACCAAATGGGAATTTTACATATGAATGAAAAATGAGAAGAAACAGTAGAAGAAAAACTAAAACAAATGCAAAAGGTCATTTATTTAGTTTGCATGCTATACATAGTTTCCTGATGGTATTTGATGTATAATGTTCACAGTTGTATTTATCATACGGAAAACTTCAAATAGCCTTTGCACTGTGTATCTAATTACTGTCCAGTATACAGGGACAAACATCATCCTTTGACTGCATAGCACATGTGAATCAAAAAGGCTGAGCCAAACTTAACAGAAACAATTAAAGAAGAGACCAAACGAGCATTGCTTTGAGGATTTGATAGCATTCAGCCACAAAAAAATAGTGAGACCAGGTACTGATGTTAGCTTATTAGTTCTGGATCACAAACTCCAGCTCAGCCCAGAGTTATTGGACGGAGCTCCATCACTCCGGAGAATACAGCTCCACTGATCCACCGATCCATTGTGCATGTCATTGATCATGGTGACCTTATGATCATGTGTGGCATCTCCAGAGAGTTCCATTCTATAGACAATGCCTTTCTATACAAGCTGTGTTCATTAGAAGAGGTGTATGGATCTTTTTGGACATATGGTGTACATGAAGAACTTAATAGACTTATGGCGCTTGTCCACCAGCACAAGGAACCATGCCGAACAACAAACAAATGTTTCTCCATTACAAATAATGCAACCTGTACCTGAGCCGTGCCCGTGCTGTCACAGCTCTGCTCGACGGCAGGGCTGGAAATGGGCTGCAGCCTTAGGCAACTACGTCAACTACGTCATAATAAGTGTGCTGGGTTAGGTTTCTGTCACATGGCTAAACAACACCAAAAAAAGAGAATAGGCCTCAATAATAAAAATGTCTCTGAAAGAAAACTTTCTTCTGGTAGGATTCCATGGATGCGGGTTTGGGACAATGACCCATGAACTGTGTGGAGAGAATTGCATGGCCAGTGTGTCGTCAACACTATTATCAAGCTGAGATACAATGAAAAAATCAAAGCGTGCTACATCTTCCATGCCACTGCAGTATGGTTTAGGTGAAGCACAGTTCCTGTAGACCTATGGAACAGTGCCTTTATTTGCCCATCCTTGACATCCAAAGCACATTCTCTATTCAGATTATATCAAGCAAAATCTATGGAGCAAAATGAATAGAGATGCTTGAGAGAACTGTAGATAGGTACTTATGGATAAATGTAAGGATCAGTCCATTATTACAAGGTCTTCTACATACAAGCGGGGCCCTGTTGAGTGCTTTGGTTATCTATCAGTACTTAGAGTGAATGCAGACCCCTAAAACGCCCACAGGGCTCCCAGTAATAACCTGGTTCCCAGTAAGCCTGTGCTGCAATCCATCCTTCACTACATTTTTCATTAGACAACAGTAGCATGCTGTCTGTCAAGAGATTTGTACTGCACATGACCTTGACATTTTCAAGTGCTGCAAGTCAAACTGAAGGAGAAAAATGTATGTGCAATAGAGCTGTCTACAAGAACGTGGTGAAAAACTCCACAAATGTTTATATGAGCTCTAACCTTGTTTCATATTGCCACATCATCTATCATCCTGCCCAGTCAAAAGTCCTTCCACACGTGTGATGCAGAGGGCTGCTGCGAAGGCCAGTCCTCCATGACGTCTAGTGTTTTCTTTAGGTGACATTATACTGCTGTTACTCAAAATGCAGGGAAGGTGTTCAAATGTTTACTCCTCAGAACCATTATAATTATTGACAATGAACTGTATGCTTGTTAGTGGCTGCTAAGATTTGTGTACTTGAAAACAATAATTAATTTCCATTTTACAATTTGAATTCAGTGTTTGAATAAGAGACATAAGTGCCATGATTAAGAGGTTTGATTTTCTAATGCAAAATCATGCCCTTTGTGAAAGTTATTCTCTTTGGTGCCATTACATTGCTTGTCCCAGACACCAAAAATAATGACTTGATCAGTACTGTGTGATGCACCAACCAGCAGTGATTTGGCTCAATCAGTTGACTGTATTTATTACAAAGTTAGATATCATCCCTGTGCAATTTGTCTTTTAGTCTTTTGTTTTCATAGATTTGAAAATGCAGGCTCCTGTTCATCCTGTGACAACACTTTATATTGAAAGTTAAGAACGTGTTTCTTTTTCTTTTAGAAGGTTACTATTTTGGAGTTATACGATTTTTTTTTCGGCAGCGACAAAATTTTTGGCAACTCAGAAAGTGCTAGAATACTTAACATTTACTGGACTTCACAAAGCCTCTCTAAAGTGGTTAGCAGAGAGAGAGGTGAGAAGTTAAAAAACGTGCTCAAATGTCCAGCCCACGTGTTATTTGGTATGACATCATCTTCCTGATCTCATTGTTTTTGTACGAGGCAAATTCCACCTGCAAATTTCATGATGATGCACGGGCAGCTTTATGAGCATATTTTTTAGCCTGTAACAACAAGAAGACAACCATTTCTTGGAAAGAGATATGTTTGTTGTAGGTTTGAGAGTGATAAATTCTGGGCAGTGGGTCAAAATAAGAAAGCAATAGAACAACACAAACTCTCGCTGTCATATAGATATATTCTGTTTCCCTTGCTTGTTGCCTTGTTTAAGCCATGCTCACATACAGCCAGGCTTTTGACAGATATCCATTTACTCATTACTTCAGCTGTGGGGCCTGCATAATAGACTTCAGCAGACACTTATGCCACATGACCTTGCAAACAGACCTTCACTGCTCCTACTCAGAACATTCATGAACATTCGACAGTTTCCATTTGAGACAGCAGTAAAGAATATTTTCTCCCATGGTGTGATCAACACCTCCCCATATGTCTTATTTTTAAAAATAAAGAATTACCTCAAGTATGTACTTTCATTTTCCTAGACATTAAACCCCAGACATCTAACCAAAAAGAAATGAAACTATATCCCCCAGATATCAGCTATATATCAGGTAACTGTTGTATGGAGTGTGTGCCTCAACTCATTCAGCTGAACAAATAGACTCAAGCCTCTATTGGAAGATCAGATCCTGTTCGGGGATCAGACCTTCTACCTGCACTAATCTTTGTCAGGAAGTGCTAAGAGCAAAACTGATCTAGACAGTCTGGCCCCTCCTTTCGCTGTCTCAGTCACCTGTGTAATAACTCTATTACCGCAGCTCTTTGCCTTAATAAAACACTCATGATCCTGGTTCTGGAGTACCATTGTCCTGCATGTTGTAATGTTCTGACTGTACTAACATATAGGTTTTATATATTTAAGTGTTTACATGCTTACCTCAACCTAGAAAAGGCCTATTAACTTTTCTAGGTTGAGGTTAATTAGATCAGGTTAATTGGTTGATTAAACCAAGCAAAACAATAAATATGTAGAGTGTGTTGCAGGGTTAGGAACTTCTTGAAATGCTGCTTCCAGTTCACCTCGGGATGAACTTGTTAATGAGTTTATTTAGATTAAGTGTGTTAGGAGCAAAAGACTATGGGGTGCCGTTTGTACACCCGGGAGAGGTGAACGGCAAATCCTCCATGTTGGTGAGGTGAAATCACAGCACACAGTCCCGCCCCCTGCTAAGTAACAGCCAATTGTAATCAAGGGGCGTGGCCAATTAGCATATC